>JAODAL010073459.1:0-14728 GCA_025379985.1 Phyllomedusa bahiana | reverse complement strand
TTTTTTCTCCCCCAGGTAAAAGAGAGGGGGACAGAGCACTGGAGGAGGTAGAGGGAGATAGGAAAAACGAGGCAGATACCCCAAGCCCCGTGGCAGTATACAGTGGAAGGAGGCAGGGAGCCCCTGGGAGTCCCTTGTGCAATGGCCCGCAGCAGCGATTTGCCTGGCTATGACAGCCGAATAGTCAGCTCCGGCAGAGGGATACTTCTGCTCCCACCCTAGGGGGGGGGGGGCCCCCTCGCACCGGTCCAAAATGGACCCTTTTTCCCCCAGCTATTAGAGGGAGGACAAACTCAAATACAAATTAAATCCCCGTAGTCTTTTTGGCCGCTGCCTATTGCCCCATCCCCCCTCCTCGACAGGTCTGACCGGGGGTTCTTCAGCGCTCACTACATTCCGGGGCTGGCGGGGAAGGTGGGGGGGCGGAGCAGTACCACTCCATCACAGAAACCAAAGGCGGACCCATGATGACACTTCCTTCACCCGCCTAGTGAGGGGGGCAGCGCCACAGCAGAAACACAGGACCTGGAGCAGACCCTAAACCCACATGTGGCCTATTTGGGAAAGCCTCTGCCACCCAGTTAGAAGATCCCTAGACTACTGGGCACCAAACTGATGTGGGCCGCAACTTGCCGTTTTTTGCAGGGGAGAAGATTCCTGCCCCCCATAGTGGGCATCAAGCGGGTGTTCATGTGGGGGGCCTCGTTACCCCAAGGGGAAAACCGTTTTCCCCAGGGAAAGGGAAAAGGGCTACCTTTGTCAAGATGATTCGGGCGTGATCGCCAGGATTTCCACACACCAATCCCTTAGGCGTCAGACTACTCAGCATACGCCCACCAAACTGTGAAAATATCTGGGGCAAACACCGCCTAGCCACTATTCTGATGCCCCACCCCCTGATGCCCCACACTCTGACAGTTCCTCCATCTGCCACCAAACCCTCTTTTCCAGGACTGGGATTGCCACCCACCTGAACACCGTCATTGTGCCACTGTCTGCCTTATGCGCTGCTTTTGGGGCCCGCCGTGACCTCCACACTTTTCTTTTTCCCCCCTCTGTGACCTACCCTGTTTTTGCCCCCTCCGAAGTCCCTTGTGCCCCCTTGTCGACCTCATGCTGCTGCTGTGGGGTGCTGCCTGACCTACACACGGTGTCTTTTTGTGCCCTGTCTACCTCCCGCTGGTGGGCCCTGCCCTGACCTACACACTGGTCATTGCCCACTCTGGGGCCTACTCCTTTTTTTGCCACCTCCGAAGTCATTTGCCACTGTCTGCCCCTCAGCTGCGCTGTGCGATCCCTGACCTGCACACTCTGTTTTTTGTCCCACTCGTGGCCTTTTCCCTGTTTTTGCCCCCTCCAGAATGTCATTGTGCCACTCCCCTGACTCAGCTGCGCTGCTGTGGCTGCTGCCGTGACCTACACACTGCCCATTGGCCACTTCTGACCTCGCTGCTGCTGTGGCGATCCGTGCCCTACACATTCTGTATTGTGCCACTGTCGACCTCAGCTGCTGCTGTGGCGCTGCCTGACCTACACACTGTGTCATTGCCCCCACTCTGTGGCCTACCCTTTTTTTTACCACCCCCCAAATGTCATTGTGCCCCTTCGGACCTCATGTGCTGCTGCCGTGACCTAACACGTGTCATTTCCCGGACCCTGTTGGGGGGGGACCTAAAATGTTTGCCCCGCTGTGTTGGGGCGGCCCGTGACCTACCCACTGTCATTGTGCCACTGTCTACCTCATGCCTGCTGGGCTGTGCCGTGACCTCACACTGGTCATTGGCCACTGTTTGCCCCTCATGCGCTCTGTGGCTGCTCCCTGACCCTACACATGTGTCATTGTCCCAAACTTGGCCTACTCCTTTTTTCCCACCTCCAGAATGTCTTTTGTGCCATTGCCCCTGCCCTCATGCTGCTGCGCCGTGACCTCACCTGTTCATTGTGCCACTGTCTGACCTCATGCTGTTCTGTGGTTTGCTGCCTGACCACACACTGTCTTGTGCCACTGTTGACCTCTTTCTCGCGTGGCTGATGCCGTGACCTACACACTCTGTCATTGTCCCACTGTCTGACCTCAGCTGCTGTTTGGGGCTCCTGCCTGCCCTCCACACTGTGTCATTGCCCCCACCTGGGGCCCACCCCTTTTTTTTGCCAACCTCCAGAATGTCATTGTGCCATGTCTGACCATCGCTGCTGGGGCTGATCCGTGACCTACACACCCTGTCATTGTCCACTCTGGGGCCCCTACCCCCTTTTTTGCCACCCTCCAGAATATCATTGTGCCACGTCTGACCTCATGCTGCGTGGCTCCCCGCCGCACCTCCCACTCGTCACGATTTTTGCCACCTTCCCCTCACTTGTTTTTTCCGCGTCACTCCCATGACTTTATCGGGCTCTTTTTCCCCCTTCATTTTTTGGTCATTTTTTGCCCCTTAATGCCCGGGGAATTTTATAGTGAAGCGTTTCCTAAAGCGCAGCATCACTGGTGTCATATAAAACACAACATTGTATAAAACCAACCAAGCTCCCTATGCTTATTTAAGCAGGGCAAAACCCATTCTACAGCACCCTGAGGTCAGTGCAGCCTGGAAATAGCTTTTTTTAACGTCATTCGCCCCGAAGTAATTCGGAACAAATTTAAAATTTTTTAAAAGGGTGAACGAACAATTTTCGGAAATTTCGCCCATCTAATTTATTTTTATTCTTGACTCCTTTTTGTAGCACTGATTATTGAAAGTGGCTATCAGCGACTAGCTATATATTTTAGAACTGATCATTTACTAATAATTGCTGAAAATGGAAGAGGAAAAGTTTAAGGAAATTAACCTTTAGGTTTTACAAACTGTCATAGATATATTCTCTAAAACAGCACACACCTATAATAAAGCCAAGTATAACATGTTGGCAGATGTGTAATGTAATTAGCAGAACATGTAAACATTTGCAGAAATTATATACTGATAACTCATTTAATGATCACATATATTATAGATACTGACAGATTAAAGATGTATTAAATCTGCTTTGCTTTTTTAAGGACAAGCCCAAGTAAACAAACTTTCCCAGAATCCCCAATGGTAAAGTCACAAGCAAAAGTACTGATCTAAGTCAAAACAAGCAAATGTACTCAGTGACATAATGTAAGTGCTAGTGGTTTGTGATCTGAACTTTTTAGTTCAATAAATCTCAAGATGACTAAAAAGTGATTTTTCTAGAAGTTGTTTAAAAATGAACATGTAAAAAATCCCTTTCCCCGTAGATCCGAGAATCTTATAACTGCTTCTGTTTGTTTTAAGTTGACTGAATGGCATTTGTATTCTGTCAAAAATGTGACCTTTCTCACTGCATGTTGTATTTTGGTAGAAATGATTTAATTGCACGAATGAACTTTAAATTTTGAAAAAATTATTCAAAAGGATCGAGGTTTTGTGTAAATGTAAAATATAAAACAAATGCACCTTAGGTAAAGAATAAGTTTAAGTTTTACATAGTTAACTGTTATGTAAAAAAGGAATCGGTAATAAACACAATCATTTATTTAAAGGATTTGTACCATGAATAAATATTAAGCTTTTTTCATTAGATCTGGGAAAACAGGGAAAATCAGGGAGTTGCTAAAAAAGTAAAAAAAAAAAAAAAAAATATCCCTTTTACTTTTTTCTTGAAAAATTACTTTTTTTCTTGTTTTCAGATATTTTGAATTCATTGTTACCTCAATAATCACGGGTAATGGCCCTACCAGGAACTGGCTAAGATAAGCATGCAACATGCTTTATAATAACTCCGTAGCATGTATTCAAATCAGCTCACGGTTATAACTTACATGATATGGTTTTGCTACAAGCTTTTATAATAAAACTCATTAGTAAAAATTTTAGTTGATTGCTAATGCTATTATCAGTCAATTATTAAGCAGCAAGTTAGTCCAAAATTTACATGTTGCCTGTGAAGAAAGAGTGTTGGTTAAATCCAGAAAGCTTGTTTTACTACTTAATAAAACCCAATAAATGGATATGGTATAAAATAATATTATTTAATGATATTCAACTATTAAGGTGTCAGTATCCCAATAGACTATTTGGATATTGTATATCCTCCATTGCTTTAGTGTACTTTCAAATGGATGGTTCAGTGCATTTCTTGTTTTTGCATAACTGTACTGAAGGCAAACTGCCTTTATTAATAGCAAGCTCCTTTTAATTTCCTAAACTGTTTGGAATGGTGTTTCAGGTGAGTAATCTATTATTATGCTTATAGTCAGCAAAACTATAAACATAATAATTGATTTTTCACTTGCAACATTTTCCCAAACAATCCAATTTAAGAAGCTTGCTGTTATTAAAAGCAACTTCACTGCAGTGCAGAACTGCAACAAAAAAACAGCACCAAAACCACACTGTGTGAAGGCACTCTTAAAAGAAATGAAATTGCAAACTGGTTGAGAAGCAGCTGGGCTACATGCTAGAATAATATTTAGGTGGTCTTAGGATAAAGTACATAGGTTAGACTGAGGCAAATCACAATAACATACATTTCTGCTGTGCACCTGATTAAAAGGAAAGGGTTCCTAGTGTCTTTATTTAAACTCTAGTAATTATTGTCAGCTTGCTCCCAAAAAGGGCCTTTGCTGCACAAAAAATTGTAATAATGTCAAAAAAGTAAAATAAAAAATAAAAAAACACTTGGAAGTTGAATGCTGATTCTGAGGGTGGTAAACTGACCTCCAGTGAACCTTATGTAACGTCAATGCCATCTTAAAACAATATACATTTTTTCTTTAAATATTTTCAAAAACTTTTTGAAAATTGTCACACAAGAACTACAAACTTGGTGGGATTCTATTACTTTGAAAACCTACATTGAGAACTCAATGATACAACGAGGTTTTTTCCTAAGAAATCCCACGTTTTTTTTATTCGAAGCTTTTTTGATAAAATGAAATCACCCAAATCTTGGGTAAAAAACTAATATGTTCTTAATTGTGAATTAACAAAAAGTAAATAATTACTCATTAGGGTTTTAAATTTTTTTTCCAACAAAGAACTTGATATTATTGTGGACATTAATCAATTTATTAGAGCTTAAACAATTCGTCCATATTTCCCGGTTAATAACTTGAAAAGTAATAAATATATTAGTTAACTTGTGAATTGAAGTGACAAATTGAAATTTTTACTAATTTTTCATTCCGAACAGAGAGCTCTGTTTGACTTCAAATCTTTGGGGGGGTTTTTAAATCCCAAGTTTTGGGGTACAACAAAGTGACATGAGTAGTGTTGAGCGATTTTCTTGGCTACAGATCGATTGATAGTCGATAGTCGGCCCCTATCGTAAGGTTTTTCGATATGGGGCATCGATTTTTCCATGAAAATTAAAGTCTATAGAGCAACAACACCTTCATTATTACACCCCAAAAAAGGCTGGAAAGCTGAAATTAACATCCACAACTCAAATGGAACGTCACATCTTAGCAACACACTTAGGTTTTAAAAAGTCACAGAAAAAAAAATCACAGACCATTTACAAACCTGTCTTGTCCACAGCCTGCCCTTAAACCGCATCACCCACAAATTAAAAAATGCCAAAGGCAGTAGATTTTAACCATCAGTTACTTGAACGGGCATTGAATATCCCGTCCTGGGGGGGGGGGGGGGGGAGCATGACCCCAAACCTGCATGACCCCCCCGATTTAAAAAGTGCAGCAAAAAAGGGTCTTTCCCAACCACCTTTTAGTTTTAACTGGCACTAAATAACGTCCGTCCGCAGAATGACCATTAAACCGTCTGACCCACAGTTTTAAAAAGTGCCGGAAAAAGGGGCTTCACCACCATTTTTTGTTTAACTGACATTACATACCTGTCCTGGGCCACACAAAGACCCCCAAAACCCAGGGCCCCCCCATTTTTAAAAATGCCGGAAAAAGGATCTTTTAACCACCCTTTTAGTTTCACGGACATTGATTACCTGTCCTGGGGCCCCAGCATGACCCCAAAACCGCATGCCCCCACATTTAAAAAGTGCCGAAAAAGGAGTCTTTTTAAACCCCCATTTTAGTTTCACTGGACTTGACATACCTGTCCCTGGGGCCCCAGCGACCCCAAACTCATGAAACCCCCATTTAAAAAGTGCCAAAAAAAGGAGTCTTTCAACCACCCTTTTAGTTGAACGGACATTTTAATATACTGCCTGGGGCCCCACATGACCACAAACCTGCATGACCCCCACTTTAAAAAGTGCCGGAAAAAAGGGGTCTTTTAACCACCATTTTAGTTTCACTGGACATTGACTATACCTGTCCCGGGGGCCCCACATGACCCAGGGGCCAGTTACAGTGGTGCGGTAAAGCCCCGCTGGCTCCCTCCCCCTATTTAAATGCAGGTTAAAATGCCCCGAGACGAGCAAAGCTTGCTGAAGCAGATGGGAAGCAAAATGTGAGAACTCCAGCCTTCCCCGTAAAACATCAATACCTGGGGGGCTTGCCCCCTATGATGGGGACCAATTTAGCTTCACTTTGGAAAACTGGTGGTTTTAAAGCTCCCCTTTTCACCCCGGTGCCCTTTATCTTGCATTCTTTTTCCATTTTACTCAACTCCCGGGGGAAAAGGTCCGTACTTTGTTTTCTGTCCGTGCTCCTACTCCCGCCTTTTGAATAACCTACACTGGTCAAGTTTTCCTGTACCTCCCCCTTTTACAATTCAAGGAAAATTTTTTAACACTATTTTGTACATGCAAGTTTTTTATACTTAATTCTAGAAAACACATTTTTAAAATAGGTGGAATCCCACCATGTCT
Source organism: Phyllomedusa bahiana (assembly GCA_025379985.1). NCBI lineage: Eukaryota > Metazoa > Chordata > Amphibia > Anura > Hylidae > Phyllomedusa > Phyllomedusa bahiana. Next base: position 7,936 of record JAODAL010073459.1, on the reverse strand, counting down.
TTGTTTCTCTTTTTTTTTATTTTTTAAAGGGTTTCTCATACGGGATTGATAGCATGTTTTAAAAATCTTGCAAAAACAGTCATTTTGCAATAGTGTCCCCCTTAACCCGGGCCCCCACCCATTCCGTTTCGACACACCATCACCCTTGAGCCCCTCTTGACAATTGTTAAAACTTGGGTTTTTAGAAAAAAAACATTTTTTTTTATAATAGGACCTGTATATAGCTGCATGTCACAGCAAATCCCCCAAAAAATTTAAAAAATTACCCATACCACTTTTTTCAATGTGAAAAACAAATGTCTGTTAAACAAAATTTTTTTTATAATAACCTGTATAATGCTGCTTCACAAAATCCCCCAAAAATTAAACATGACCCCCTTAGCCACTTTTTGGGCAATTGTGAAGAACAAATTCTGGGTTAAAACAATTTTTTTTTTTTAAAAGACCTGTATATTGCCTGCTTTTTAAAACAGCATGACCCCAAAAAAATTTTAAAAATGACTTCTCAGCCATGTTTTTAAAAAATTTGAGGGAGAAATGCCACTTAGAAGCCCCATTCTTTACAAAGGCCAGATTATTGCTTTTCTCACAGCAACAGACCCCAAAAAATTAAAATATACTTTTCAGCCACTTTAAAAATTGTGAGGGGGAAAGCCACTTTAAAACCCATTTCTGTTCCAAATGACCCTGATTATTGCTGTATCTCACGCAACATGACCCCCCAAAAAAATTTTAAAATGACTTCTCAGCCACTTTAAAAATGTGAGGGAGAAATGCCATTAAAAGCCATTTCTTTTTTCCCAAAGGGCCATAATTTTAGCTGTAACTCCAGCAACTGACCTCAAAAACCCTTGGCAAAAACTTTTTAAATAAAGTGATAAAATGGAATACGGTTTGTCATGAAACCTTGCTGCTTTTACAGTCTCCTCACAGCAAAAAACCCGCAAAATGAACTGTTGGGAAAAAAAATAAAAATTGCAGTAAGAAATGAAACATTTAAAAAAAAAATTTTCAAGAGGGCCATTTTTTTGTTTGAAAGGAATGTGAAATTTCCGGCAACTAACGGTAACCTCGGGAATTGGGGGCCCCAACTCACAGAATCCTGCCCTGATTCATCTTATGAAACAAACGATCCACATTATCTGTGGAAAGCCCATCTTTGTCTTAATAAATCCTCCACGTGCTGAAGGGCCCGCTAAAGGGGAAAGACCTCTGCTGGGCAGGACAACACCCTATGCGGGGGGGACCAGCTCGGGCCTTCGTCCATTTTGAACCCAGAAGTCTATTTGGGCCGGAACACAAAAAAAAACAACGGTGTTGAACGCAATATTCGTGCCCATATCTTTAAACTGGTCTCTTGGGGTTGGGGGTGTGTGCCCTGCATTTCATGCGTTGGTGAGGTGGTAGATAAAGATTGCCAGAGGTCACCCATTAGGCTTCTGCCACCTTGCCTGCTGCTGCTGCTGCGGCTACGGCTGCTTGGCACTCTACTGCTGTCACGTCACTGATGTTGTTCCACCGTGACATTTGGGGAACGTGAAGCAGACGCAACAGATGTCTCCAATTGATAAATCAGCAAGTTCTCCATTCCTGCATTTTACTCTCTATTTGGGTGGGTGGAAGGAAAGTGCTGAGTTTTGTTTTGTACCGGGGATCCAGGAGGGTGGCCACCCAGTAACTGTTGTTCATTTTGATAGCCTTAATGCGAGGATCATGTTGGAGGAAATGGAGCATCCAAGAACTCATGTTAGAGATGGAGCCTTGATTTCCCAAGCCTCTGGGTTGAGGGGCACTAGCAAACTGATCTTCCTCATCTTCCTCCTCTGCCTCAAATTCGCGCCAACCTCTTTCCAAGGCAGGGACGTCGGTAACGTCTGTGTCTAGGAATATCTCCTCCTCCTCCTCCTCCGCTGCCTCCGGCACAGCTTCAACACAACCCTGACTTGCCTGAGATGATGCACCCTGAGAGCTGATGCGCCACCTTGCACTAGCTCTGGACCCCGAACCACTGCCTAATGAAGACCGATGAAATTGTGAAACTGTCGGGCTTTTGGGATGCGCGGAGAGAAAGGCTCCGACTGTCCGCATCTGTGTCCGTATCCCCTCTGTTGCTGCGGGACCTGTTGTTTCAGAGTGTCCAAACGATCGTTTCCAGAAACTAGCATCACCACCAATGCTCATGCCTTGGGGGGGTGACAAGGCGCATAGTCCGCACTGCCTTTTTGGTGGCTTCTTCTCAAAACTGGCCAAGTTATGGTGCAGAGCTCTTTCACCTGACTCCACTCTCGGTGGCTCAACCACCCGAGGTCCCGCCACCACTGCTTGTCAGGCCTTGTGTCCTTTCGTATGGATAATGGCATTGCGCTGCTGCCACACAATCGCTTGAACATGTGGAGAGGGGAATTCCAGCGTGTTGCCACGTCAACAATGAGACGGTTGAACGGGGAGGTCCGAGCTGGACGCTGCAACGCAGCCAGGGGGACCAGCAGGGTGCGAACGGCGGATGTGCGAAATTAGCTTCGAGCCTTACTCAGCAGGCAGTCCAGACCCGGGTAGTCTCTTTAGCATATTCTCTGGACGACAAGGTTCATGACATGTGCCAGGCAAGGGATGTGCTCAAGCCTACCGATCTTAAGGGCGGCCAGCAGCATTTCGCCCGTTATCGCACACCACCTTGCCGGCACAAGGTTCTTGTCTTTAGCACCCAGCCAGCGCTCGTCTCGTTGCGGAGAGCGTCCACCAGCTCATGACCTGTGTGTGCGACGGTCTTCAAGACAGAATAATTTCAAACCCGACCTGGTTTCTCTGGGCACGTGATGCCACCAGAGGACCTTGGGGGAAAGACCCTGCACCTTCCCTGCGGTTTTTCGAATGAAGAGTGCAGCCGAGCACCTTAGAGCCAAACCGTCAACCCAAGAGACATCACCCTGCTCACCCAGTGAGCTGTCACAGGATTTAGCGGCCTTGGCCGTGCTTTCTGGGTCCATGGGTCGGTGGTCAGATGATTTTCCGGACACAGATGCAGACAATGCGCTTGATAATTTTAGATGGCACGTGGCTGGGCGGGCACGGGTCGGCTTTTCTGGCAAAGAAATGCCTGCTCAAGCATTCTGGTATGGGGGCAGGCAAGAGGCCATATCGTGGAGGAAACCCATCTGTGCCACCAGACGGAAAGGAACATTTCCAGGGCCAAAAGCCTGGCAATGCCGTCATTCAGGCTTTGGCTTGTTTTGTTTGGATGGTTTTGGGTTAAGTGTTTCTTCTGCTCCCCAAACTGGTAGGACAGAAGGCTGGCTGCTAGACTGGGCGCTGTACGGTAAACAAAAAAATAGAAATAAAAAAAATTATAAAATCTACCCCCAAAAATAAAAAAAAAAAAAATAAAAAAAAAAAAAAAAAAATAAACAAAAATTATATAAATAATCTATCAAATAAGAATATTATAATAAAAAAAAAAATAAAGTAAAATAAACTTAAACAATAAATTCATCATTATTTTTTAAACAAAATAATTTTAAAAAAATAACAGGCATGCAGGTCGCAAACTGGCGGAAGAGGGAGGGGTAGGATGGGTCTTCTGTGGTGCTGGTGGTACTTGGGAGACGGTGGAGGCTTGAAAGCGGAGGCTTAGTCCTGATCATGACTCTGAAGAACATGGGCAGCTGAGGTAACGCTTGGTGGGTGGGTGGAGGAGGCGGAGACAGAGTGTGTGACATTGGTTGGAGGCCCGGCGTCGGTCTGGCCTTTTTTGCACAAGTGATGCCTCCATTTAAAACTCAGTAGGCATTCGTGCTGTAGGAATAAGACATGTTGGTGGTGAGATTAACCACCTATGAGGTCTTGCCTTACTTTGCGATATACGAGCAAAAGGCTGGCAATAAGACATCGCTGGGTGGAATCAGAAGGCTTAGCTCAAAGAAGGCCAGGACTTGCAGAGGTCCTGGTCCTTTTTGATCGGCGATATAGATGAGGGGGGGGGGAGGAGCAGGGTTAGCGCAGAACGTGGCTGGCGGAAATCATATCAGCGCGCACTTCTGGACCGCCCCTCTCCCCTTTTTGTGGCGGGACCCGTTTTGTTTTTTCTTAACACTATCCCATAGTCTTCCTCCTCGTCATGATGAAGCGCTCGCAAGCATATCTGCGGAAAAGACCAGGAATGGATCCGCAATGTCGTCGTAATCATCATCATATCAACACAGGTGACCTTTGGTCGTCCGGACTTTCTGCATCAGAAGGCTGCGGGCTCATAGAAAGGGGCACTGAAGGCGTTGCCGTCAGCGCCCGGGATTTTTGCCGATTGACCGGCTTCCTGCAACCTCCTCTGATGGCATCAGGTAAACTGGCGTAGTGCAGACTGAATCATCCTCTTGATCTTTTAAATGCCTTTATGACCCCAGCCGCATTATTGTCATCAAAGAGATCTTCAGACAATGGATTATCCACAGTGGTGGGTACACGAGTTGGACATTTGGGCCTGCTTCATGTTGGACGGATGCTGATGATGTGATGACGACATTTTGTGGCCGTGACTGCTAGGACGAGGAGGTAAGACTGCTAGATGCAGGTTGCATCTAACCATGAAGGACAGATTGGCGACGATGTTCGGTTAATTTATTCACAGGGCCATGAACCAGCGATGACACGGGTGGGCCTGACAGTCCTGCCAAACTAGACGATCCGCTGGCATGCGTGTTGTTCGCCAGCACTGGAAGGAGCACCTCTCCTGTACCTCTACCTCCATGTGCTAACCCCCTCTTTGTCTCGCTACCACCTGCATTTCGTCCATGTTCAGGAAATATAAAAATTGAGAACGGATGGAATAGTTTGGAAATCTCTTATTAAAAGACGCGCAAATCACAGCTATTCTCAAATCCTCTAATCAAAAACAAAACTGCTGGATTCAATTTAACTGCAAGGTGTCTATCAACAATTCTGGACTGGGTATAAGTCAAAAAAACACGTATCTTGTTATGTTGTGTAATAATACAGGGTATTTTTTGCAACTTTCTATTCCCTGTGGTGACTATAGAATTTACTGTTTATGATTTACGGTGAAGCTGCGTCAATGACAAAAACTGGGTGCGCAAAGTCAAAAATACGTTTCGGTTATGTTTTCGTATAATACACGGTATTTTTGGCACCTTTCATTTCACCTGTGGGTTACTATAGAATTGCTGTCTTCTAAGGATTTACGTGGATTGCCTACGTCAATCGAACAATGCTGGGTGTGCAAAAGTCAAATAAACACGTATCGGTTATGTTTTGTATTATAACGGTATTTTTTGCAACTTTCAATTCACCTGTGGTGACTATAGAATGCTGTTTAAGATTTTGTGGTAAGCTGCGTCAATGAACATAAAACTAGGGGTGCGCAAAGTCAAAAAACAAGTATCTGTTATGTTTTCGTATAATACACAGTTATTTTTTGTCCTTTTCAAAATTCACCCTGTGGTCAATATAGAATTGCTGTTTATAGATGTAAGTGGATGCTGCGTCAATGAACAAAGCTGGGTGCGCAAAGTTCAAAAAAAACACGTATATGTTATGTTTTCGTATAATACCGGTATTTTTTTGCCCTTCAATTCCCCTGTGGTGACTATAGAATTACTGTTTTTAAGATTTACGTTGGAAGCTGCTCAATGAACAAAAACTGGTGCGCTAACATGTCAAAAACACGTTTCTGTTATGTTTTCGTTAATACCACGGTATTTTTTGCACCTTTCAATTCCCCTGTTGTGAATTAGGAATTGCTGATTTATGATTTTCGTGGATGCTGCTGTCAATGAACAAAGTGGGTGCGCAATAAGTAAAAAAACACGTATCTTGTTATGTTTTTCGTATAATACACGGTATTTTTTGCAACTGTCAATTCCCCTGTTGTGACTATAGAATTGCTGTTTAAGATTTAAGTGGATGCTGCGTCAATGAACATAGCGGGGTGCGCAAAAGTCAAAAAAACACGTATCTGTTATGTTTTCGTATAATACACGGTATTTTTTGCACCTTTCAATTCACCTGTGGTGACTATAGAATTGCTGTTTTAAGATTTACGTGGATGCTGCGTCAATGAACAAAGCTGGGTGCGCAAAGTCAAAAAACAGTATCTGTTATGTTTTGTATAATACACGTATTTTTTGCACCTTTCAATCACCTGTGGTGACTATAGAATTGCTGTTTTAAGATTTTGTGGATGCTGCGTCAATGAACAACTCTGGCCGTGGCAAAAGTCCAAAAAACACGTATCTGTTATGTTTTGGTATATACACGGTATTTTTGCCCTTTCAATTCCCTGTGGTGACTATAGATTGTGTTTAGATTTACGTGGATGCGCGTAATGAACAAGCTGGGTGGCAAAAGTAAAAAACAGTATCAGTTATGTTTCGTATATACACGGTATTTTTTGCACCTTTCAATTCACCTGTGGTGACTATAGAATTGATGTTTTAAGATTTACGTGGATGCTGCGTCAATGAACAAAGCTGGGTGCGCAAAAGTAAAAAAAAAACATGTATCTGTTATGTTTTAGTATAATACACGGTATTTTTTTAACCTTTCAATTCACCTGTGGTGGACTATAGATTGCTGTTTTAAGATTTACGTGGATGCTGCGTCAATGAACAAAGTGGGTGGCGCAAAAGTCAAAATACAGTATCTGTTATGTTTTCGTATAATACACAGTTTTTTTGCACCTTTCAATTCACCTGTGGTGACTATAGAATTGCTGTTTTAAGATTTACGTGGATGCTGCGTCAATGAAAAATCTGGGTGCGCAAAAGTCAAAAAACACGTATCTGTTATGTTTTCGTATAATACCGGTATTTTTTTCACCTTTCTATTCACCTGTGGTGACTATAGAATTGCTGTTTTAAGATTTACGTGGATGCTGCGTCAATGAACAAAGCTGGGTGCGCATAAGTCTAAAAACACGTATCTGTTATGTTTTCGTATAATACACGGTATTTTTTGCACCTTTCAATTCACCTGTGGTGACTATTAAATTGCTGTTTTAAGATTTTACGTGGATGCTGCGTCAATGAACAAAGCTGGGTGCGCAAAAGTAAAAAAACACGTATCTGTTATGTTTGTATATACGGTATTTTTTGCCTTTCATTCACTGTGGTGACTATAGATTGCTGTTTTAGATTTACGTGGATGCTGCGTCATGAACAAAGCTGGGGGCAAAACAAAAAACACGTATGTTATGTTTTGTATAATACACGGTTTTTTTGCACCTTTCAATCCTGTGGTGACTATAGAATTGCTGTTTAAGATTTAGGGATGGCGTCAATGAAAAGCTGGGTGCGCAAAGTAAAAAAAACACGTATCTGTTATGTTTTGTATAAACACGTATTTTGCACCTTTAATTCACCTTTCTATGATTGCGTTTAGATTTAGGGAGTGGTCAAGAACAAAGTGGGTGCGCAAAGTAAAAAAAGTATTGTATGTTTTCGTTAATACACGGTATTTTTTGCCTTTATTCACCTGTGGTGATATAGAATTGCTGTTTTGATTTCGGGATGCTGCGTCTTGAACAAAGTGGGTGCGAATAGTAAAAAACACGTTCTGTTATGTTTTGTTAAACGGATTTTTTCACCTTTCAATTCACTTGGTGACTATAGATGCTGTTTTAGATTACGTGGATGCTGCGTCAATGAACAAGCGGTGCGCAAAGGTAAAAAACATTGTTATGTTTTTGTATATACAGGTATTTTTGCACCTTTCAATTCAACCTGTGGTAACTATAGAATTGCTGTTTTAAGTTTAAGTAGCTGCGTTAATGAACAAAGCTGGCCTGGGGCGAAGAAGTTAAAAAATTTACGTGATGTTTTCGTATAATAACACGGGTATTTTACCTTTCAATTCACCTGTGGTTGACTAAGAATTTTTTATTTCATGATGTGGGCTATAGTCTTTAAAAAGCTGGTGCTGCGTAATA
>JAODAL010073458.1:0-14729 GCA_025379985.1 Phyllomedusa bahiana | reverse complement strand
CAAACAAAAACTTGTATATACAAGTAAAATTAACTCACCAATATCACCTGTTTAACTGGGCGCCATTACAGCGCGTCGGCGCGCTCCCCGGCGATGCACGGGGAAGCGCCGTAATGGCGCCCAGATCTTATTGGTGGCAATCAACTGGGGTAATACTATGATTATGAAATTTGTAGGGTTTTTGTTTTGGTACTTTTAATAATATAAGAACATTCTCTTTTTCATAATTTAGCACTGTAGCATCATTTTTGTGACCAATATTTTTTTTTTATGTTTCCACCTATGGACCTGATTAAAGGCTCGCTCTTGTGGACTGAAGTGTAGTTTCTATGGGTACCATTTTGGGATATGTTGACTTTTTGATTACTTTATATTCCAATTTTCTGGGCATGTGAAATAAACAGCAATTATGATTGGAATATTTTTCTTCTACGAAATTCATCGTACTAAATCAGTAATGTTATATTTTAACAGAACTTTTATGGTGTCACCTGTCACACCACAGCACCTATGCTGGGCCATGGGTATGCTCGGGTCCCCACTGCCCAGTACACACTGTACTCACCATCCACGCTTCTGCTCCTCTGCATCCCCGCTCTGTGAAATTTAAAGGACCAGCACACCAGTGATTGGATAATCACCGGACGCTGACCCTATATCTTTTCTCCACACCCTTTGCACCTTGCCAGATTCTTGGTATTCTCTGGTGTGTTGAAGAAAGGTTCTGTGCGATATTGTTATTCCCATGTACCAGACCTCCTGCCTGTTTCTCTTGACTACGTTGCCTGCCCTAACCTTCCTGTCTGTCTCCAACTACGCTCCTGCTGATTCTGTTTCCCACTCACCCTGTCTGCCACCACAAGCAAATCATGTCAGAGGTAGCGACCTGGAAGTCTCCCACTGCACAAATCCAACCGTCCTTGCAGTGGACTCTGGCACAGCACCTTAGACTTTGCTCCCCGGTGTGGCTTATACCACCGCTTGCAGTGGTGCAGTTGATCCACTCCATAACCATTACATATAGATATGGCAATACTAATTATGTGTTACTTTTTATTTTTTGTTGTTTGGCAAAAAGGGGTGAACTTATAATACTTAGAATTTAATTTTGTTTAGTCTACCCAGAGTACTTAACTATGAGGGGCTCGATCACTTGTACACTCTTCTGCCCTATATTAATTTCTGACCTTTTACTTTTCTATTGTCCTTTATACCAATAAAGCAGTTTCTCTTACTCATGTCTGATCTGTTTTCTCCATGCTATGAAGGTGAGCACTGGGTTAACTCCAGAGAGCGTTATGCAGGTGATTTCTATGTTCATTTGACTGTATGAAATACAAAATGATCTTGAAAAATATGATGCAAAAAACAATAATTAAAAATGAAATATTTTATATTTATATGACAAATAATAGTGGTAAACTATGTAATAATAGAATGTAATATAAAGTATGATGCATGGTAAAAAAAGGCCAGATAATAATGGTACTAGTAATGATAGACTGACTGTAATATGAAATATAATGTAATATACAATATATATAATATATAAAAATATATATATATATATATATATATATATATATATATAGACACCTCACTTGGACTGTCCTTGGGGTCATGCTTTCATGCTTAGCTCTGGGGATCGTCGATCTTGATAAACGATTATGGCATTTGCAGATAGGGCTCTCTGACATCAGGCTTCTGCCAGCTAGCCAGCCAACTTTATTAGCAAGGACACATCTTACAAAAACAAACACATAAAAAGAAACCTCAGGCCGTCTAGCCCCTAGATACACATACAGAATCCCTCTCTGTCCAGAGGTATCACACAGCACCTCAAACATAACAGTGTCCCTACTGTTATGTCAGGCTTCCCTTAACCCTCTGGGGGCTAGAGCCTCTCTCTCTAGCTCCTCTGCCACTCTAGGAAGCTGACCATGCCCCCTAATCACCTGCAGGCCCAGGCCTTTTATAGCCCTCCAGGAACCAGCCTGTCTTGGAACGTGGGAACAACCACCCACCCAACTGCACCTGTTTCAAGAAAAGTCAGCCCATAATGGCTGGGCATCAGTTGTACTGTATATACATGTCAGCAACCTAGTGATGCTGACAGACAGAAACTGGCTTCCGAGACCAGACCCTCGGTGGCACGTTTCTAGCAGGTGACCTGCTGTACGCCCCCTAGTACCATGCGACCACCTAAGGTCGCTCTGCCACAATATACATAAACAGTGAAGGAAATAATTATCTGATCCCTTGCTCATTATGTAAGTTTTCCCACTGACATAGACATGAACAGTCTAGAATTGTAAGGGTAGGTTAATTTTAACATTGAGAAATAGAATATCAAAAATAAAATCCAGAAAATCACATTGTATAAATGATACAAATTTATTTGCATTTTGCAGTGAGAAATAAGTATTTGATCCCTCTGGAAAACAAGACTTAATACTGCGTGGCAAAACCCTTGTTGGCAAGCACAGCAGTCAGACTTTTTTTGTAGTTGATAATGAGGTTTGCGCACATGTCGGGAGGAATTTTGGTCCACTCCTCTTTGTAAATCATCTCGGTGTTATTTGGGTCGTAGGCATTTCTCTTCCTCCAAACACGGCGAGTTGAGTTAATGCCAAAGAGCTAAATTTTGGTCTCTTCTGAGCACAGCATCTTCTACCAGTCACTCACAGAATCATCCAGGTGTTCATTGTCAAACTTCAGACAGGCCTGTACATGTGCCTTCTTGAGCAGGGGGACCTTGCGGGCACTGCAGGATTTTAAACCATTGCTGCATAACGTGTTACCAATGGTTTTCTTGGTGACTGAAGTCCCAGCTGCCTTGAGATCATTAACAAGTTCCCTACGTATAGTTTTAGGCTGATCTCTCACCTTCCTCATGATCAAGGATGCCCCACGAGGTGAGATTTTGCATGGTGCCCCAGATCGATGGCGATTGAAAGTCATTTCGTATTTCTTCCATTTTCTTACTACTGCACCAACAGTTGTCACCTTCTCAACCAGCATCTTACTTATGGTTTTGTAGCCCATTCCAGCTTTGTGCAGGTCTATGATCTTGTCCCTGACATCCTTGAAAAGCTCTTTGGTTTTGCCCATGTTGTAGAAGTTAGAGTCTGACTGACTGAGTCTGTGGACAGGAGTCTTTTATAAAGGTGACTATTTAAGACAGCTGTTTTTAATGCAGGTAACAAGTTGAGTAGTACACCTATTAGAAAAACCAGGGCTATATAGAGAAAATATAATTAAGACCCACAGTATAGCCATACACACCTATCAAAAAAGGTCTACAAAGTATAAATAAAATAGAATAACTTTATTAAGTATTGCAAAAATCCATAAAAACCAATAAAAAATGACAGTGAAATTACACAGATGCGTGACCGCTTTACACACCATCAAAATATCTTGCAGACCAATACAAGACCGGGTAACCCCAAGGTAGTTAGTATAGTGACATAATACACTTGTTCAATTAAACATACAAAATCAATGTAACGTCCTCTTACTAAGGTCGGGTATACATTTATATACATTGATTTTGTATGTTTAATTGAACAAGTGTATTATGTCATTATACTAACTACCTTGGGGTTTCCCGGCCTTGTATTGGTCTGCAAGATATTTTAATGTTGTGAAAAGCGGTCACGCATCTGTGTAGTTTCACTGTCATTTTTTATTAGTTTCTATGGATTTTTGCAATACTTAATAAAGTTATTCTATTTTATTTATACTTTGTAGACCTTTTTTGATAGGTGTGTATAACAAGTTGAGGAGGAGCATCTAACTGGTCTGTAGGAGCCAGAACTCTTAATGGTTGGTAGGGGATCAAATACCTATTTCTTTCAGCAAAATTTTCTGGATTTTATTTTGGATATTCCATCTGTCAATGCTAAAATTAGCCTACCCTTAAAATTATAGACTGTTCTTGTCTTTATCAGTGGGAAAACTTACAAGATCAACAAGGGAACAAATATATATATATACACACTATATAGTTAAGGGGGTCAGTTTGTCACATTTCAATTAGCATTGTCATGAGGGTCAGTGCATACTGTAATGGAAAACGCCGGGTATATGGATCCTCTGGATCACCACAAGCAATGATGGTATAGCAGACCATGCCAGGGAGCGGAGTCTAAGGGGCCCCCGGTCTTCCCCGTAGCTTGCCGTAAGCCCGAAAGGCCTTAGCTGCGAGGAGCCCCCTGGTCACTACCCCTAGTGTGGCTAATCACGGTGACAGCTGAAGTGCCGGACAAAGGGAACAAGAAGAGGTGATGGGTCACAGGCAGGTGCAACCATAGGCAAGTAGCAGAGTCCCAGACAGGTAACAATTGGTCAATACACTTCAAATCACACTTTAATAGGTTACATTTTCTATCCTCACTCATACACATTGAAGTCTGACTACCCAGCTAGTTCCCATTATAAGTTGCTTATCTATCTTAAACGTGGACTTTCATGACACTTCTAACATATTATTTCTGCAATGTCATTAAAGATGGCAATAAGCCCATCGCCATCTTCTCATAACGCAGTTGAAAAACATTTATCGAGATGTAAAACACCATTTTATATGTCCAGTTTATGTATACTGAGACGTTCTCATAAACATGAGAATTTCCTCATCAATACCTACCTACCAGGAGCTATTTACCAAACTTCATGCAGGGGTCCTATATACCTACCTATTAGGGAGGCCTACATACCTACTTATGTACCTAATAGGCGACACAGACACTTACCTGTAGGGTGACCTATACATTTTTCTAATAGGGGGGCTAGATACCTATCCAATGGGAGGGCAACCTGTCTAACTGAAGACTTCCTGTCTAAAATGAGGTTTATCTATCTGCCTACCTAGTTTGAGGGTATACCTACCTACTATTTTGTGGATTCAACTACCTACTTAATGGGGACATAAAAGAAGACTAAAACTTGGTGCAGACACGGGAGCCCCATAGCCATTCAAGGGCTCTTTGATTGTTTGGGGCACAATTGATTCATTATTACCATATGGGGCACTATGGATGGGTGTCATGCCGCTATGCTGGGTCACTTTTGACCTACCTTGCATTTGCCATGCGGCTTTTCCTGTTTGTTTGTCCATGTTGTATGAACCATGTGTCCGCCTCCGATCCTCCTGGCTCCCATATGAGGCATGTCCGCATCCTACTGTTATTTATTTCTGTTTAAGTGCAGCTGGGTGTGGCTTCTGTAGCCAATCACTTTTGACCTGGGGCTTTATTAAGCACTCTCTCCCACACCTCTGGGCCCAAGTCTTGCTGTTGACCTGGTTTTGGTAATTTTATCTTGTGATCATGATGTGATAGTATTATTCAGTCACTATGTTGTTGTATAATTCTGTCACTAAGCGGTCATGGTGTGGTGGTATTATTTAGTGCTATTTGGTCTTGATGTGGTGAAGATATGTGGTCATGATATCACAGTATTATTCAGTCACTATGTGGTGGTGATATGTGATTGTGATGTGGTGGTATTATTCACTCACTATGTGGTGGTGATATGTGATTGTGATGTGGTGGTATTATTCAGTCATTATATGGTGGTATTATACAGTCACTATGTGGTAGTCATATGTGGTCATGATGTGGCAGTATATGGTGTTTTTGTAATATATGCTTTGGGATTTTGATTTTGCGTAGCGGTGTTATTTAGTAACTATGACCAATTTTTAGTGGTTTTATACATAGAACTTGGTGTTATAACTTTTTGAATATTTCTACTTTTATAAAATGTATCATTGGGGGGAGGCATATATCTTTATAGACCTTTCATGTTTACCACTAAGTGTCTTGCTGCTACTGCTCATTTACAGTTACAGCCTAGAAACGACCCTGCTAGTAACATATCAAAAAACGTAGCAAAATAACTAGAGGGACAATTATAGAAAAAGCGGAAGAGAGGGATCCCAAGACGAAGGCTAAAAACATCTGAGGTCACAACACACCTCTGGTTTGCCACTCTGAGAGGGCTATCTCAGTGAAAGAGAGTAAAAAGAAGATTCTAGGATCTGTATGTAACTATGGAGTAAGTAACTAAATCCTGTAGGTATAAGGAGTAAAACAATAATGAGTAGCGTAATGTAGGTAAAATATTTTTTTTTAACAAATTCCAACCAGCCAACCCTCCTGACTCACCCAAACACCTGACATCACACTAGGACACACTTCTATCCATGCCCCAACCCCTCCAGCAGACATGTGCCAACACAACAGTGGTGTTACTGGGTCTCTGAAGATGCATTTATATAAATTAATATGTGTAAACATAAGTCCATATAAATAGCTGTAAGACAATGTTACATGAACGATACCTCTACTTAATGGAATGTATTAGGTGAAATGTATATTTTACCCACAAGATGGCGCCTGTGTACAGACACACCCTGTTGTGCAAAGAAGATAACTTTAAGAGCCAATATGGCGCGGACTCAGAAGTTGAAACAAAGACAGGGTGGCAATAAATCTATTCTTGATAAGGTGAACCAATAGAGAGGGGAGGATGTATGTCACATGTTGCCTATGGAATTTTTGTCCACGCCCAGCTATAAAAACTTTGGTTTTAATAATAAAAAAAACAGAGAACTCATTACACTGCAGAGTGCCAGCTTGTGATTTTTTCTCGGCACGTGCCATTCAAAATACTTTCACCCCCACTAGGAACGCCGAGCCTTTTTGGGCGGTTCCATCTACAACAATACAGTGACCACAAAATACCATTATACAACAAGCAAATATCATCGTCCTGTAGGCTAACGTCTACACAGCAATGTTAAAATGCCACGTAAAATCAGACGGCATTTTAACATCGCTGGAATGTGGATTGTGGTGCGGTTTTTGCAAAAAACAATGCGGTTGGATTTCTGATTCCCCGTGGCCCAGTACATGGGCTGTATGGAAACCAAGGGTTATCGGTGGAAGCTAGAATATGTTCTAGCTTCCACCGGACGGACGGACGGCAGCTTCAGTTGAAAAGCCGTGTTATGTAGACTACAACAGGGAGACAGTCGTGAATCCAGTGCTGGGTAAACATAGCCTTACTGACAAAACCAAGCAAAGGGCAAGGGTTTCCCACACGGCTTATTGCTGGTTAATGCGGGAAAGCTCGCGGGGTCCCATAGACACTCATTATTCATGGGGGCTACACGCCGTAAATAATGTGCATGTCACTTTCTCCCCGCCCCAGCGGATTCGCCGAGCGAGGAGAGGAGACGTAACCATAGTTCTCTATGAAACTGTGGATTTACCGTAATGCCTGGGACTGATTTCAGCCATATTGGAGCGCAAATACGGCGCTCAATACGGCTGAAATCAGTCCCAAAATAACCGTGTGACCGGTTGGGAAGAAAAAAAATTGTAAAACTCCAAAATTGCGGTATTTTGGTCATATCACATCCCATAAAATTTGAATAAGTGATTTAAAAAGTCACCTCTATCCCACAATAGTACCAATAATAAATAAAAAAAAAAAACCGCAAAAATGCCCGCCACTCAGGTCCAGAAGTGGAAGTACAAAAAAGATATTGGTCATAGAAAATGGCGCTGTGGCACAAATTTCAAAAATTGAAAATGTTTTGGATTTTTTTTTACGGCACTATCACATAATGAAACCCGACATATTTGGTATCACTGAAACTTATCAACCTGCACAATACAGATAACACATTTATACTGAGGAGTGAACGCTGTAAAAACAAACCCCTGCAAACATGGTGAAATAACTTTTTTTTCGCCCCACCTAGAATATTTTTTCCGTATCCCGGTATATTCTATGGTTCTGTGAATGGCTCTATCAGAAAGTATGGGCGACATATATGATTTATATATAGCTACCCATTGCCCAGCGAATACAGTTCAAACTAGCAACCTTGACCTACAAGGCCTTTCCCTAACCCCTCCCCCCTACATATCTGCCCTAATCTCTAGATACCTCCTCTCACGCAACCTCCGCTCCTCACTGGACCTTCTCCTCTTATCAGCTCCTCACATAACCATCTCCAAAACTTCTCCCGTGCTTCCCCCACACTCTGGAACTCACTGCCCCAACACCTCAGACTCTCCCCCACTCTCACTTGCCTCAAATTTAACCTGAAAACCTACCTCTACAGGGTTGCCTATAACCAACATTAACCGTGTTGCACTGCTCCGCCCCTCAAACATGTCCGCCCCTCCTTCCGCCCCTCCTTCCCTATATACTGTAAGCCTTCGCGGGCAAGGACCTCTCTCCCTCTGTACCAGTTGTTAGCCACTTATTGTCACTTTGTAATTCTTTGACCAATGTTATTTATGTACCTGCCTCAAATGTACAGTGCTCTGGACCCAAGGGCACTCTAAAATAAATAATAATAATGTTACATAAACACATGTGAGTTAGTTCGTGTGTTTATGCATCGGTGCAGTTGTAATATAATATATGTGTCTCTGAATACATCATAAACACTTTATATTTTAGTCTCAATCACAATTACAGTGTGCGTCTGTGTGTGTTTGGACTAGCCCACAGGGGAACAGTTTAAGTCCCTGGCAGGGGGACCCTGCTCATAGAATTGTAGTGTGACTGAATCCTCAGGAAAGGCAGAAAAGCATAGACTAAAATCATGTGGCAGAGTATAGGAGGCAGGTACAGACATCTGCAGTAGCTGTAGGGTGGGCCCCCTAAAAAATCCACCGTGGGGGCCAGAATCAACTCAACTGGTGGCCCCTAGAATCACCTCCACCTCTGGGCCCGAGGCCCCGCAGCCCCACACTGTGTATATGCTGAGAAATGCAGGTCCTTCATCCACCAGGGTCCTCTTCTTACTGACCCGCCCCCCTCATGCGTGACAGAATCACATGGTGTGACATCATCGACAGTCCTTCACCCACCACTGCCGATCCGCCCCCCTCATGTGACTGATCACATGTGTGACATCATCAGCAGGTCCCTTCACCCCACCAATGCTGACCCCACCCCTCAAATGTGACTGATTGGTCCTTGCCTTGTGGTAGATACAGGGCGGGTCCTGGAGGTGCAGTTGGTTCTCGCTATTATCAGGCAGCAGATTTCCCAGAATTCCAGTGGGCAGGTCGGACTACATGGAAGGTTTGTGCACTCTTGATTGTTTTTGCGAATTTTTCTTAGTCTGATAAAAAAGAAACTCCTGTAAGAATTTGCTCTTTTGTCCCCTTTTCCCCCCCACTCCCTTTTCCCTCCCCCCTCCCCTCCTTTTGGGAGGGGGCCCCTTGTCTGCATCAACTCCCCCCTCCAAACCTCCAAGGGCTGTTGTCTACCGACCCCCAGGCCCCCCCACATCCTTCCTTGACCATTTTGGCTTCCCCCCCACATTTCTTTTTGGTCCCGGGGGGGGGGGGGGGAATCCCCCTATCAAATGGCGATTTAAACATCCCGTTTTTGGGACAAAAACCCCCCCCCCCACTACTAAAAACTGTCACCTCCTCTTTTTTTGGGCCCCCCCCCCAGTGGCCCTCTGGGCCACTCATAAAGATAGACACACACGGACCTCATCTTAAACCCCACCTCTGTCCTTTTATCAACATTTTTCAATTTTTCCCCTTTACCCATCTCTAACCACCTGCTCACCTTCCCCCCAAATTTCCACCCACCCCCCCCCTCTCCCCCAAAATCTACTGTCCCCCCTTTAAAAAACCAAAAAAAATTTTAACCCTCACCTCTCTCTGACTCCTTGCCCCCTCTTTTCCCATTTTGTTAAATTCGCTGCCCACAGAGAAAGTCCCCAACTTTCTACAACAAACAATAACTTCCACTCGGAAACCCGGTCACCCCTTTCCCAAATGCACAACAGAACACTCAAAAAAACAGAAAACCCCTTGGCACACAAAATCCACCAAACACTGAAGGAAGTTCCAAAATTTGCTGAATGCCGCTGGAAAAAAAAACCCGCTTAAACCCGAGGGATTTTTGCCTATACAAACAACCCAATTTTAAAAAATTTAAAATCTGAAACTCCCCCACCCCCAAAAAACAGGCAAATTTTAAACCCCATCATATCCTCTCTGTCTCAAAACCCCAGACAACTTTTCACCACCTTCACTGCTCTCCTCCGTCCACCAGCACCACTTCCCCCATCTCTCCTCTCAGGAGATGATTTAAATCACTGGTTTCCCAAAATAAAAACAATCTCATCAGAAAAACTTCACCCCGCGGGTCCCCTCCCCCCCCCTTTACCTCTATTCCTGCAGGGCCCCCACATTCCAAACCCTCTACACCTGCTAAATTCATATTCCCCCCTAACTTTTCCCCTTTTTACGTCACTCATGGCAAGTTTCCACTCTAATGTTCAAATCCAAAAACCTCACTACCTGTAATCTTTACCCACTGCCATCCCCCCTCCTCCCTAACTTTACGCGTTTTTCATCCCCAGCCCTTAAACATCTCTTCAAAACCCATCATTAAATCTGGGACCTTTTTTTTTTTTTTTCCTCCTTTAAAAATTTTGCGGCCATCCCCACCCCTCCTTTAAAAACCTCTCTCGCTGTCCCCCAAATAAATTTTGGCCCCATCTCAATTTCCCTTTCCCTTCGCCCTAAAAACCCCCTTGAACAGCAGTCTACTTCAAAAAGTCCTCTCATCCGCCCCCCAACTCTCTCCTTTACCCGCTTTCAAATCGGCTTCTGACCCCCCCATCTACGAAACCGTCCTAAAAAAAAGTCCCAAAAACCAAATAACTGTCAAAGCCCCCGCCACTACTCTGTGCTTTTCCTCCCCAGAACCCTGTCCTCCCGCCCTTTTACACTGTCCGGGCCATTCACTCCTCCTACACTCCTTTCCCCCCCCTTGACCCTCACGGACTTGGCTCTCTCCTGGAAACTCCCCCCTACCCCCACCGATTGAACATTCGGCGTCTTCGCAAACCCCCCTCCTCCTCCCGCCCCCCTCTCCTTTTGGGTTGGCCCCAAGGGGGGCTGTCCTTTCCCCCTACTCTTTTGTTTTAAAAACTTGGGCAGCTAAAGCATTGCCCGGTTTCCCAAAACCCCCCTTTATGGCGTCTCAACTCTAAAATCTCCGGGGCCCAGATGTTTTTCCGTCTCTAGTCTCCCTGGATACCCCAAAGCCCTTTTGTTTCCCTATCCCCCTTCTTCCCCCCTCAAAGGGCTCCCGAAAACTAAACATGGAGAAAAACGAATTTTATCATCCCTTTCCAAACCCTCTCACTCCCAACCCTACCCTGATCCTCCCATCAAATTAATGGCCCACACCTCTCCCCCGGCTCCGCCCCAAATCCCTGTTTGGGATAACCTTTTAAATTTCCCAAACTGTCCTTAAAACCGCACATCCAAAGCCTCACCCCCCTGCCTGCCGCCCCCCCCCACCTGAAAAATTCCCCCTGTATCCCCCCTCATTTCCCTTTTCTTTTACAGCACAAAAATGCTTGTCCCCCGCCCTCGCCACTCACGGGGTAGAAATATTGCAATATCATTCTCTCTGGCTCCCACTAGCCCCTTGCTCCCCCTTTCCCAAACCAACCTTAACCCCTGCCCCCTCGGTGATTCAATCTCTCCTCGCTACTCCTCTGCATCTCCCCCCTCCCCGGGTCCCTTCACTGGGTTTTCCCATTACCCAGCAAATCCAGTTTTAATTAGTAACCTTAACCTACAAGGCTCCCCATAACCCCCTCCCCTTTCCCTACATCTTTGCCTTAATATCAGATATCTTGCCCCCCACAGGACCTTTTTCTTGCTGTCCCCTTTTTTAGCTCCTAAAAATAACCTTTTCCCAAAACCCCTCCCGTGCTTCCCCCCCACTCCCGGGAAATCCTGCAGCAACACATCAACTCCCCTCCCACTCTCAACCCCGCCTCCCAAAGCAACCTATAAAAACCCCTCTCTTCGGTTTTTCCTATAAACAAAAATAACCCCCCCTTGCTTTTTTTTTACTTTTACTGCACAAAATGTTTGCCCCTCACCTTCTGCTCTTCCCACCTTCCTTTAGACTGTACGCCCTGATTGGGGGAGGGGCCTCTCTCCTTCTGTAACCCGTTTTAGTTATTAATTTGTCACCTTTGTTTCTTGCTTGACCTATTTTTTGTAAGAAACCCGAATGTAAAAGGGGCTCTGGAACCAAAGACGGGTCTAAAAAAAATAAATTTAAAAAATATGAGTGTTGAGCGATTGCGTTGGCTATCGAGATCGATCGATATTCGGCCGCTATCGATAAGGTTTTTTTTATAGTGAGGATCATTATGAGCGATGAACCCTTAAAGTCTTTGGGGGAGCAAAAAACACCTTTATTTTTAAAAACACCCCAAAAAAGGCTGGGGAAACTGGGAAAATTTAAAACCCCAAAAAAGTCAAAAGGGTACGTTTTCCCAAACTTAGGCCACACTTTGGTTATAAAAGCCCCAGAAAAAAAAAACACAGACCATTCACTATCCCTGTCTTTTACCACAGCATACCCTTAAACCTGCATGACCACAAATTAAAAAAGGGCCCGAAAGGGAGTAGATTTGAACCATCTCTTCTTGAAATGGACATTGACTATACCTGCCTGGGGCCCCAGCATGGCCCCCAAACTGCTGACCCCCCCATTTAAAAAATGCGAAAAAGGAGTCTTTAAACCCCATTTTATTGAACTGGACATTGACTATACCCTTCTGGGCCACAGCAGAGCCCAAACCTGCATGACCCCCCATTAAAAAGTGCCGGGAAAAAGGGTCTTTCAACCACCATTTTGTTTCACTGGACATTTATAACCCTTTCCCGGGGCCCCCATGACCCAGGGGCCGAGTTTTCAGTGGGGCGGTGAGAGCCCAGGCGGGGGTCCCCATCTATTAACACCAGTTTTAAAAAGCCCTGATGACGACAACAAAAATGTCAGCTGAAGCAGAGTGCGGAAGTGGAAACTCCACTTTCCCAGTACACACAAAATGGTTGCCTTGCCCCTCCGTATGAGTGTGGACCAATTGAGCTTCATTTGGGAAATACTGGTGGTTAAGCCCTGTTAAAACCCAGGTGCCCTTTATCTTGGCATTCTTTTTTATTTTATTTCAACGTGCTGGGGGGAAAGGGGTCTCAATTTTTGTTCTCTGCCCAATCCCCTTTTACTCCATGTCCCCCTGAAAAACCCTTTACATCTGGTAAAATTTTTTCCTGTCCCTCCCTTGGTAAAATTCAGGGGAAATTTTTTTTTAAAACCAGCTATTTGGGTACTTGTAATTTTTTAGTACTTTAATTCTAAAAAAACACTTTTTTTAAAATAGGATGGAAAAACCCACCATGTCTTTGTTTCCTTTTTTTTCATTGGGATTAAAAAGGGTTGTTCAATTTCAGGGAAATTTATAGCCATGTTAAAGATCTTTCAAAAAAAGTCCCTTTTGCAAAATGGGGTCCCCCTTTTAAAAAGTGTCCCCCAAACCCATTCCCCGTTTTGAAAAGACCATCCCCCCCTTGAGCCACTCTTGACAAATTTTTGAAGAAAAAAATGTTTTGTTTTGAAAAAAATTTTTTTTGAATAGGGGGCCTGTAGTATAGCTGCATGGGCACAGCAAAAATTTCCCCAAAAATTCAAAACAGGGCCCATGAAACCACTTTTTACAATTGTGAAGAACAAATTTTTCTATTAGAAAAAAAATTTTTTTTTTGAAAAGGACCTGAGTATTGCTGCATTTCAAAGCAAAATGGGCCCCCAAAAAATTTTAAAGCATGACCCCCTTTGGGGCCAAATTTTTTTCAATTGTGAAAAAACAAATGTTCCCGTTAGAAACAAAATTTTTTTTATAATGGGGCCTTAGTATTGCTGCATTTCAAAACAGCATGACCCAAAAAAAAATTTAAAAATGACTTCTCGCCACTAATTAAAAAAATTGTGAGGGAAAATGCCCTTTAAAAGGAAGCCCCTTTTTGTTCCAAAAAGGGCCAAAATTAAAAGCTGTATTAAAAGCAAAATGACCTCAAAACCCATTTACAAAAAGCCCAAAAATTCTTAAGATAAAGTAGTAAATGGGGTTTCGGGGGTTTTTCATTTAAACCTTGCTGTCTTTTACAGCCCTCACAGCAAAACCCCGCAAAAGAAATTTTGGGAAAAAAGGGAAAAAAAATTGCAGTAAGAAATGACATTTTAAAAAAAAAATTTTCAAGGGACCATTTTTTGTTTTAAAAGGAAAGTGAAGTAGACCGGAAACTTTAAACGTTGACCTCGGCAATTGGGGCCACAACATAAACAGAGATCCTGCCCGATTCCCTCTTTTATGAAAATCAAAAAAAAACCTTTTATCTGTGGAAACCCGGGTGGTTTGTTTTGTAATACTTTCCCCCCAGCTGTGCTGAAGGTTTCCCCTCAGATATGACGCTGGTGCTGGGCAGGGCAACACCTCTATGGCGTTACGAAACCCTCGGGGCCCTTCGTTTAAATTTTTGGGTAACCCCAAAATCCCCTTTGGGGGGCCGGGAAAAAAACATGCAAAAAACATCGGTGTTGAGATGCAGATAGTCGGCACCATGATCTTAACGATCTCTGTGGGGGTTGGATGGGGTGCCCTGCATTGCTGCGTTGGTGAGGTGGGTTAAAAAAAAGATTGCCCGAGGGGCAAACCCCTTAAAGGCCCCTTTTGCCACCTTGCCTGCTGGGTGCCCCCTACACCTACTTGGCACCCCTAAAATGGGTGTCACGTCGCTGATGTTGTTCCCCCGTGACATTTGGGGGAAAATTGAAGCAGACCAACAGATGCCCCCAGTTGA
>JAODAL010073457.1:0-14729 GCA_025379985.1 Phyllomedusa bahiana | reverse complement strand
CCTATCAACCAATCAAAAACCCAGGGGGTTTTGCTAAACAACAAACGGCCCTAATGACAGCGGCAGTTGTGGCCTCACCGAGTGACCCCTGCTGCGACTCCCCTTGCTGTGCTGCGACCTGGGCCTGGAATGTTTGTGCCTCTGCCACTCGCAGGTTGAAGAGCCTCCCACCTCTCTGCTGACATACTGTTTGTTCTAAAATGTAAAAGACACTGTTTGATGAAGATATCTTTTTAAAGATAAATACACACCCTGTTTTTTGACTCCAAATTAAACCAGTAACAAGCTTGGTAACCCTTGGATATAAATTGCGCTCCACAAATGGGCAGGAAAAATTGACTTTTTAGTGCTGTTTAAAAACTCTGTGTATATTACTGAATATAAAAGCACAAACAGGCTTAATTAACCTTCGGATATGAATTATGCTACAGAATTTCTTCTGTGGCGGTGAAAAACAAAGTTTATTTTCGTTGCACCCATACTATTGATCCTTGGCTAACGAAAATAAAGAAATAAACATGATTTGATTGATTTAATATTTTTTTTTCGTTACCCCCATATTATTATTCATTTTATATACACATCAGGACCACTTCTTTTAGCCCTTATAATTTGATTTCGGCCGGTGTACAGTTTGATTTCGATTGCATTCGAAAACCCATAGGAGCGTCGCTTGCTCTCCCATTGGTCCAAATAACGCGCCTTTTTTTAAACTTAGCTAATCACAGAGCGCGGTCAGAATTTCTTTTCCCCATAGAACTCTATGAGAAAGTAGCCCCCGCCGCTTCAACCAATCAGCTCGTTTCTGCATTTTTACTGTATTTTGAACTGTCCCGCCTTGGAATATGATTGGTCAATTTTTCTCCATGGGATTAATGGGACATGTCGCTCCTATTCTGATTGGTCAATTCTTCTCCATAGGTTATAATGGGACATTGTCGCTCCTATTCTGATTTGCTGGTTTATGCCGACCAATGAGAATAGCTTAAACAATTTGAATTACTGTATTTCCTGGCGATTCTCTCTATTGCAATTCCTTATGTAGCGCCGCTCTCGGCAATAAACGCGTTGTTCGGGTTTTTAACTGTTTTAAATTTTAAAGAAGGGTTCAGCTCTTTATCTGATAATGTTTTACACTTAATAAAAATTATTTTTTTTTGATTAATACTTCATGCCGCACGGCGCTGAGCGCTGAGATTTCAGAGCGCCCATCTCTCCATAGACTATAATGGGAGAAGTAGCTCACGCTCTGATTGGCTGGGATATCCAAGCCACCGCTAGCTCAGCCAATCAGCTCTTTTCTGTCTTTTTAAACTGTATTTTGAACTGTCCTGCCTTTGATTTGATTGGTCCAAACTTCTCCATAAGGATATAATGGGATTTTGGTCGCTCCTATCGATTGGTAAAAATCCCTTCATAGGTTATAATGGGCCACTGTCGCTCATATTCTGATTGGTCCAAACTTCTCCATAGGATATAATGGGACATTGTCGCCCCTATTCTGATTGGCTGGCTTCTGCCGACCAATGAGAATAGCTTAAACAATTTGAATTACTGTATTTTCCGACAATTCTCTCTATTGCAATTCCCTATGTAGCGCCTTTCTCGGCGACAAACGCGTTGTTTGGGTTTTTTAACTGCTTTAATTTGTAAAAAAGGGTTCGGCCTTTATCGATAATGTTTTACACTTAATAAAAAAGATTTTTGATTAATACTTCATGCCGCACGGCGCTGAGCGCCGAGTTTTCCCGGGTGCGCCCATCTCCTCCATAGACTATAATGGGAGAATTAGCTCGCAGCTTGATTGGCTGGGATAGCCAAGCCACCGCTAGCTCAGCCAATCAGCTCTTTTCTGTCTTTTACTGTATTTTGAATTATCCCCCCGTGGATTCTGATTGGTCTAAACTTCTCCATAGACTAGAATGGGTCTCTGTCGCTCCTATTCTGATTGGCTGAGCTAGCCAAGCCACCGCTAGCTCAGCCAATCAGCTCTTTTCAGCATTTTTACTGTCTTTTGAACTATCCCGCCATGGATTCTGATTGGTCAGTCCTTCCCCATAGGTTTTAATGGTTCACTGTCGCTCCTATTCTGATTGGGCCGGGTTATGCCGACCAATCAGAATAGCTTTCTGAATTTGAATTACTGTATTTCCCGGCAATTTCCAAAATCCTAATTCTTGAATTAGGATATTGGAAAGTAATTGTGTTTTATGTATTTTTTATTTTTTTAGGTTTCAGCTCTTTTCCTGAGAATGTTGAACGCCTTTATAAAGGTGATTTTTGATTCATACTCCGCACCGACATCTGGAATAATTTCTCGCTGTTCCAGCCTGTCTCGCATCGGAACTGTTTTTCGGCGCAGTCCCACACGGCGCCTAAGTCCTGCACTGCGCCCATGTCCCCGCACTGTGCCCCACACACACTGGCGAGGCGCAGGGAAATTTTGCCCGCATGTATGAGTGCGCTACCTCCGGCGGCAAATCATAGGCGTAGCCCCGCACTGCGCCTCGGTCCCCGCACTTCGCCTAACACACTGGCCAGGCGCGGCGGACTTTTCTCCGCATGTATGTCTGCACTACCTCCGGCGCCGAAACATAGGCGCAGCCCCGCACTGCGCCTCGGACCCGCACTGCGCCTAACACACAGGCGAGGCGCGGCGGACTTTACATTGTATGTATGAGCGCGCCCCGGCCTCGACATAAATCAGGCGCAGATTCCGGCGGAAAACTGGCGGAAAGGTGCTCCCCGACCCGGCGGGATTCATACATGTGGCCCTAAGTGTTAGAGGTAAACAAATACACATGAAGATACAACAGCAGTAAGTCTAATAGGGTCAATCTGTAAAGAAAAGGGAAAACCCACACAGGAACAGCAGTGTCCAAGTAGTCAGACCTACAAGGTTAAAATGGATCTAAGGGCTTAAGAAAAAAAGAAAATACAGATCGGAGTAAACTTTTTTTTTGGCTCTATTCTACCTTTCACAGTTTTGATATTTGAAAATTTAGAGACTGGTATAGAAAAATGCATCTTCCCTGAAACAAAGTATTTTATTGAACAATTTCCTCGAGTCCAAAGAAGTCCCATTTCCTTTTTCAGAATAAACAGATTCACCCCATTAAACACAAGGCAACAAATCAAGAGAACCCCACCTTTAATCTTTACTATACAACAAAAGTAAACTCTACTTACAAACGAAAGACATTTGGCGAGGAGAAAACAAAAATAGATGTGGGCCGATCTCTCAAGTTCACAATGTCTACAGAGTTCATTATTTCTTGGAGTTGTAAGTTCTTATGAACACTACGTTTCACGCTTACCCCTTTATTCAAAACTGTACAGTCATTTGCCTGTTCAAAACTCTTGATTGTGTGCCAATTCGCTTTCTTTAAAAATAGATAGAATTGCAACAACCCGTTAAGAATAAAAGGCCATAAGGAAAAAAAAAAAGTAACCTCAAGAAACATTGTTATTCCTTTGGGGCGTCAGAATTCGATATAGCACTATAGTCAAAAAGGAAATACAGAAAGTACTAGAAGAATGAGCAGAGGGGTGGATGGGAAATAACCTCCGAATGAAACAGTAACAAACAGGTTAGACAGGCGAGGGCCTAAGTTACAAGGCCAGTTTGGTGCAATTACATTTGGACGCACAATCTAGGAACTCTATTGTTTTTTTTGTGATCACACCCCCCAGTTTAGAAACAATCACAACGATTACTCAAATTGAAGACAGCAGAAGGTTGAAACCATGCAATGTAGTAGTTCCTGTGCCATTACAAGCTGCCAGTGTAGCTTTGGGCTTAGACTAGGTTGTTGCCCCTTTCAAAGACTGGAAGAGGATGACCGATGACCAGTGTAACTATATTGCATCACATGGGATTGTTGCAACTGTACACCAGACATTGATGTATGGAGTAGAAAAACAACCCTCAAACAGAAAATGCAAACAATTGTAAAACCCTTAACATTATTTCCCTGAGATTTTTAAAAATGCCATGTTGCAGTCAAATCTAAAAAAGGGGTAAAAAAAAAATCCCATTCTGGCATCTCAGACCATTCAGATAGATTTAGATTTTATGGCCTTTAAATTAGTCTGAAGCAAAGAAGGCACATATGCCAGCTCACCACTCCTGTAGGATACGGGCTGCACGGCTGCACTCTGGGAAGCACCAGTCCAACAGTGAAAGGAGAAGAAAATTGCCAGCAGCTCCGATGGAAAATGCAAAGATCGCCTTTATTATTAAAAGGTAAGTGGAGACATAACAAGCCAAGACATGGTGGCTGCAGACGCTGACGCGTTTCAGGTTTCACATAACCCTTAGTCGTAGCACAACAGCCATATGAGCAACATACATATATATACCATGTGATGATAAAACTCACCTGTGTAGAGGATGATCCGATCGGCGCGTCTCCCGGCCGCGCATGCGCCATCCCGACTTCCGGAACGCCGAGACACACGTGCCGGTACCCGGCTTACCACGAAGCCACACCCCCAAGGGGGCGGAGTCGCTGACGTAGTAGCCGAGACCAAACACCCGCATCCCCGTCTCCAGGGCAGGAATGTGCACACAACCGGCAGCAGGAAAACGCACAGATCGGTCATCCCACACAGGACAACAAGTGAAGAAAAAATAAAAAGAAATCATGTTTAAAAGACAAGAACAACAAGGACTACAAAGGCTACAGAGTTATAGCCAAAAACACAAGACATGGGATATAGAGTATATAGCAAGCCCAATGAACTAATAATGAAACAAAAGCTCACTGCGCAAATTCAAACCCATGGGAGCAATAGTATTTAAATGGTGTATCCAAAAGGCCTCACGATCTTTAAGTTTATTAATTAAATTTCCTCCCCGTTTGCCCAAGGTGACTTTTTCTATAGCATAAGTTTTGAAACTCTGTGTATGAGAGTTGTGGGCCTCTATAAAATGACGGGATGCACCAGACAATGTACGACTAGTAGGATTTTTTATCCCATTTAAATGTTCCAAAATTCGCACCCTGAATTTACGTGTGGTGCAACCAACATAATTCAGATTGCATATATCACAATGAATTATGTATACAACTGACACAGTATTACAATTCATATATTGCCTGATTGGATAACGTTTGCTACCATCGGAAAACTCACGCATGGGAAGTACATAGTTGCATGTTTTGCAGGGATGACCCCCGCATTTAAAGAAGCCCCTATTACGGAGCCACAAGAATTGACAAGATTTGGAGAAACCAAATTACCAATGGTTTTACAACGTCTACTGACTACCCGACATCCATCTTTAAAAATAATAGCAAGAGTGGGGTCTTGTTTCAAAACTGGAAGATGTTTATAAATAAGGTTTTTGACATGATTGAAATTTGCATTATAATCTAACACAACAGTAGGAATTCTGGTTTTAGAAGATAGAATTGCAACAACCCGTTAAGAATAAAAGGCCATAAGGAAAAAAAAAAAAAGTAATTCTAAGAAAACATTGTTTTCCCTTTGGGGGGCTAGAATTCGATATGCACTATAGTCAAAAGGAAATACAAAAGTACTAAAAAATAGAGAGGGGTGGGGGAAAAACCTCCAATAAAAAACAGAAAAAAAAACAGGTTAGACAGGTGGGGCCCTGTAAAGGGGGGTCGCGGGCTCCGCTGCCCCCCGCGGCCCGGGGGGGCTCCGTGCGGGGCTGCAGCTGCCCGGACCACCCCGTCCTTCCCGGCCCCCCCGCTCCCTTACCCGTCCGGGCCCCCGGGTGAACGCTGTCCCCCCCCTTTTCCCATCCGCCAGGCCGTGCCCTTGCTTTAGGCCGGGGCCCCGGGCTTCTCTAGATTTAAAGGCCAGCCCCCCGTAATTGGTCAAATTATCGGCGCTGGTTCTTTTTTTGGGGTACGCCCCCTCCTTCCTCCCATCCGTTGTGTTTTTAAGAGATTTTGGGTGTGCCTTAGTTTTCCGTTTTGCTTACCCCGTGACCAGTCCGTCCCCCGTTTCCAGACCTTGCCTGTTTTGCCCCCTGCCCTGACCTTCTCCCCCCCTCTGCCCACGAACCTCGCTGCCTGCCCTACCTTTGCCTGCCCCGACTTCGCCCTGGTTTTCGATTTTTGTCCCACGCAGTCCCCGGCCGCCTCCGCAAGCAAGTCCGCAGGGGTAAGACCTGGAATTTCACCCCGCAGCAAGTCCACCCGCTTTGCGGGGGCTCTGGTGAAAACCGGGGGCTACTTAGATTCCGTTCCCTGGCTGGTTTTTTAGGTATCATCGCTTGGGGGGGGTCCAGCGAATCCACCGTACCCTTACAGTAGGACTGGCCATGGATTCCCCAGGGTACCCTTACCTGTACTTCTGATGTCTCAACGGCTGTCGCCCAGCAGTGCCAGCGATTGACCAGTCAGCCATGAGCAGAACCTAGCAGCTCACCTACCCCCCCGCCGGGCGAGGGGCGCTGCCCCCCGCCCCAGTTGCCCCCGTACCGGGGCCTTTCTGCAGCTGCCCTTCCGTCACGTTTTGAGGGAGACCCCGGGAAAATGCCGTGGCTTCACATCATGCCCCATCCACCTGGAGATTTTGGGGGCCCCACTTCCCCACCGAGGGGCTAAGGGGGCCTTTGTTATTACCCTTGTCGGGGAAGCCTTGGGCCTGGGCCCTCCGTTATGGGACCGGGGTATCCACAGAGCAAATTACAAACCTCCTCCAGGGGTTCCGCACCGTCTTTGGGGAAAACCTGGCCGGTTCCCCGCGCGGGGGCTTTGCTCCCTCCGCAGGGCGACTCCACTGTGGGCCCCTACCCTGCATTCCCCCCCCTTGCCTCGAACTGAATGGAATAATGGGGCCCTGGGGGCAACTTCGGGCAAGGGCCTCTCGGGCCATATTGGGATGAGTGCTGTGGGGATCTTCGCTCTCTGGATGAACTGTTTCTTTTTGGCCCCTCTCAATAACATGGGTTTGCGGAAAGACAACAGGGCTCCGTCTCAACGGGTGCCCGCTTTCAGGGGCCGGCACCACCTTTGGCTCCCTCTTCCAATTTCCCCACTACCTCTCCAAAGGGTTTCCGGGGGGATGTACCCTACAATCGGGGGAGAGCCCCCCCGCCAGGAAGAATCTCCAGCGTCGCCTGGGATTATGCTTCTACTGTTGGGGTTTCTGGCCACTTTTTTGGGGACTCCCCGGTGCTCCGGGAATTTGCAACATTGGGGTTTTCGCAGGAGTGGCGTCCCGGGTGTTGTGCAGATCTCCCCGTCTGACCTTTTCCCGTAGTCGGGGAAATTTCCCGACACACCTTCCGGCCACCGCCTTCCTTGATTCGGGTCCGAGGAACTTTATCACCGGTTTGGTCTCCAAGTATCGTCCCCGGTGACCCCTTTGCAAAACCCATGTACTCCCTCTGTTAGTGGCAATGCCTAAGGAGTGATTGGGTTTTTGCCGGGCCTTCTCTCTACAGATGGCGCTTACAAAAGGGAAACTTGAAGCTGCTGGTCCTGCCTCGCTCTGCTTCTAAATTTTCCCCGGGGGCCTTCCCGGGTTGCAACAGCAGCTCCGACCTTTTGGACTGGAACAGGGGCGAAATTATCCTTTGGGGGCCCTGCGTGCCACTGTGTCCCTTCCGGTTCTCCGTTCTCCCCTTCGGCCCCGCTCCTGTAAACTCTTAAAAAAACTCTGTCGGGTTTCCCCCCCGTCAGGATTTGGCCGTGTTTTTTCCGAAAAACGGCCGAAACTCTACCTCCGCCCCGGCCGTTCGATTCCCCCATTGACCTGCTTCCGGGGGAAAACTCCCCCCCGAGGAAGAGTTACCTCTTTCTGTTCCGGGACTAAGGGTTATGTCCGAATATACCCAAAGAGAACCCCCGGAAGGGATCATTCGTAACCTCCTCGCCCGCGGGGGGGGGATTCTTCTTTTGTAGAAAAGAAAGATGGTTCTCTCCGCCCATTATCGATTCCCGGGGGACTTAATAAAATTACTATCAAGAATCGATACCCCCCCCTGATCTGGGAATGTTCGATCGCTTGGCGGTGCGAAGCTTTTTTCCAATTGGACCTACGAGGGGATATAACCTGACGTTTTCGTGAAGGCGACGAGTGGAAAACAGCCTTTAATCCCAGAGAGGGCATTTTGAATACCTGTCATCCATTTGGCCTCTGCAACGCTCCACGGTTTCCAAAATTTTTGTTAATGAAATCTTACAACCTCCTTTACGTCGCGTTTTGTCTTCTTGACGAATCTTAATTTTCCCCTGACCGGGAGACTCACCCCTCCCGCCCCCCAGGGACTCAGACTCTCCTGAACCCCCGGGGTAAACGGTAAACTAGGAAATCCTCTTCGAACGCACCTCGTTGCCCTTCCTGGGTTACATAGTTTCGGGGTCAAGGTCTCCAAAAGGACCCTTTAAAGTTTCTGGGTCCTACAATGGCCTCGACCTGTGGGTCTCCGCCCATCCAACGTTTTTGGTTTGCAAAAAAATTACAGACAATTCATTCCCAAATTTTTTCCACGCTCGTGGGGCCCCCGGTGGCCCCACAAAGAAAAATGCCAACCCCAAATCTGGGGCCCCCTGAGGCCAAAATCGTTTGATGCCCAAAATCAGCATTCCTTTGCACCAGGCTGCTCGCCCGGGCCCAAACGCCCCCTTTTTCCTCGAGGTAGACCCTCCTGGGAGGTGCGGGGCGGTTCTCCTCCGAATCCCCCCCCGGAAAACCAGTACTTGCGGCTTTTCTCCAGAACCTTCTCCCCAGCCGAAAAAAAATACTATCGGGGATCGGAATTGTGGGAATTTAAAATTTGGGGCTGGAAGAATGGGGGCACCTGCTGGGGGGGCCCGTACCCCCCCGATATATTACCGATCACAAGAATCTTCTCTACCTACATTTCCCAACGGCTGAATCCTCGGGAAGCTAGGGGGGCACTCTTTTTCCCCCAGATTTGATTTTTTTTCTTCATTTTCGACCGCTGGCAAAAAAAAGAGAGACGCCCTCTCTAGATCCTCTGACAGTGGGGGTGGAGCCGCCTCTGCAGCAATAATTCTCCCGAGTGTTCCTCACGTTGGGGGCCGGGGGACCCGCACCTGCCTCCCGGGGAATCCTATGTACCCCTCTATCGGCCCCCGTACCCCGAAGTGGGGACATGCCTCGCGAACCGCTGGGCACCCTGGGGGTCCATAAGTCTAGCAACTAATCTCCCGGTACTATTGGTGGGGCACTCTCGCTCGGGACTTAGAGACTTTGTCCTGGCCGTGACTCCTGTGCCCCTAACAAGGTCCCCGGCTCAGACCCGCGGGGGTTTCTCCTGCCTCTCCCGGTGCCCGAAAACCCTTTGGGCGCATATTGCGAGGATTTTGTTACTGACCTCCCAGCCTCCTCAGGGAACACGGGCATTGGTATATCCCACGATTTTCGAAAAAAGGCCCACTTTTTTCCTCTGCCCGGGGTTTCCCTCCGCTTCCCCGCTAGCCCACACTTTTTCCCCACATCTTTTGATACATGGGCTCCCGTTGCATATCCTTGATAGGGGGGGCCATTTGTATCGAAATTTGGGGACCCTTGTTCAATTTCAGATTTAATTTTGGGCTTCTCCCCCGCATAATCTCCCCAAACCAAAGGGCATGGGGAGGTCAACCAAAATTTTTGGTACTTATCTGGACATTTTGGTCCGCTCGCCCGGATAATGGGGCGACCTCCCCCCCTGGGGGAATTTTTATAATTTCCCTTTGATTCTGAATCCGCTGACCTCCCCCTTTTTTATTTTTTTGGGCTGCATCCCCCCCCCACCTCTCCCCCTTTGGGCCCCCCCGGGGACATCCCGCTGTGGATGCCCAATACGGACTCAAGCACTTGGCAAGTTACTCGCAGGCCCTTTTTGGGGCCCCCTCCCGCATAAACTTCAGGGCCCATAGGCACCGGAGCCTCCTCCCTTTTTAACGGGGTGGGTTTGGCTACGGCAAAATACATCCGCTTAAATGCCCAACAAGTTGGGCCCAAGTTTTGGGGCCGTTTGAGTACACCGGACTTAACCCGGGATCCTACAACTCCGCTTGCCTCCCCCTCTGCGTTCCCGAACCCTTTTCCCTGTCTCCTCCTCAAGCCTGTGGTGCTGAAACGCTTCCCTGTAGTCTGTTTTCGCCTTCTCCGGGGCCAACTCTGATAAAATCTATGAGGTCAAGGAGGGGCTGGCGCAAAAACAGTGAGGGGAAGCGGGTTTTTTCTCATTACTAAGGGGTTCAGGGCCCGGGGAGCGGGCCTGGGAACCTGAGGCCAACCTTTCCCCCCGACCTTCTTCTAGGTTTTCAAAAAAAAGGGGGGGGAGCCCAAGGGGGGGGGGCTTTTAAGGGGGCGGGGCCCCTTTCCCCCCCCCCCCCCCGAGGGGGGGGGGGGGGGGGGTTTGGGGGGGGCTGCAGCTGCCCGCGACCACCCCGCCCTGTCCCGGCCCCAGTGCTGTCCCCCTTTCCCCTCCGGCTCCGGTGAACGCTGTCCCCCCCCGGCCTTTTTTTCCCCCCCGGCCCCGGGGGGCGCCCTTTTTTTCTTTGGGGGGCTTTTTCGGCGCCCCCCCTTCCGCCCCCCGGGGGGTTGGGGTTTTTGGCCTTAGTGTCCGTTTCTTACCCATACCAGTCCCTCCGCCACGTTTCCAACCTTGCCCGCTTGCCCCTCCCTGACCTTTGCCCGCTTACCACGAACCCCTGTGCCTGCCCCGACCCTTTTGCCTGTCCCCCCCTTCGCCTCTGGTTACATTTTGTACCACGCAGTACCCCGGCCGCCTCCGCAAGCAAGTATCAGGGGTAACGACCTGGTATCTCACGCCCCCAAATCCCCCGCTTTGCGGGGGCTCTGGTTAAAAAAGGGGGTATTTGATTCCGTTCCCTGGGTGGTTAGGGACTCGTTGCGGGGGGCCGCGAATCACCCTACCCGTTACAAGGCCCAAGTTACAAAGGAAAATTTGGGTGCAATTTCTGGAGCCAATCTGGAACTTATTGTTTTTTTGTGTCACACTCCAGTTTAGAAAAAAAAGCACAAAGATTCTCAAATTGAAGACAGCAGAAGGTTGAAAAAATGCAATTAGTTCCTGTGCCATTACAAGCTGCCAGTGTAGCTTTGGGCTTAGACTAGGTTTTTTTTGCCCCCCTTTAAAGACGGGGGGGGGTGACCCTGAACCGTGTAACTATATTTCTCACATGGGTTGTTGAAAAAGTACCCAGACATTGATGTATGGAGTAGAAAAACAACCCTCAAACAGAAAATGCAAACAATTGTAAAACCCTTAACATTATTTCCCTGAGATTTTTAAAAATGCCATGTTGCAGTCAAATCTAAAAAAGGGGTAAAAAAAAAATCCCATTCTGGCATCTCAGACCATTCAGATAGATTTAGATTTTATGGCCTTTAAATTAGTCTACCCACGAGACATTTGGCAATGCTACAATTTTCTCCGATATTTGACTATAGACAGTTTGCTAGAGTCACCTGCTTCAACAATTTCTTAAAACTGAATTCTTGTGTTTCAAAAGGTATAAAACATTTGTTTGGCTTTAAATGAAACTGTACAAATCAATTTATTTTGCAGAACACATCCTGCAAACAAAATGGTGAAAAAAAAAAAAAGATGAGCACATGAACAAAGTGAAAGCAATTTACAACATCTAAATAAAAAGGGGAATGATGTAACTAATCTATATCTTCTGATTTAAATAGGAAGTTAAAAATATTTGGAGTGGCCTCTTCAGCAAAGGCAGCTGCTCTCATGGCCAGAGAAGCAGACGTGGTCTAATATACAGGTCTAACAGTTCTTTTATCTAATAAACTAACATATGCTGTACAGAGGACCACAAAGGGCAATATCAGATCTGTTTTGGAAAGAAATCGAAAACAAAATGCTTTAAATCTTGGTCCAAGTTCGGTTCAAGTTACCCATCTTCTTTCGGAGGAGTGTGCCAGACATTCTTCTCGTTAATCTGTACTAGTGATTTGTAGGATTGCTGTGCTCGAGCAAGATTATACTGATTCTTATTGGCTCCAAATTGCACACGTGCTTTCCCTTTAACTAGGGTAGCATTGATTTGCATGATGACAGACTCTATTGAATAGGCACTTCTCCAGCCCTGTTTAGTAAGAAGCTACATGCACAGAGCACCTCCACCCAGAACATACCCTCCAGAAAATACAGGGGATACCACCCGAACAAACGGAGGATCAAAAGGAAAGTTATCCTTAAAGGAAAAATTCAGTAAAATGCAGTCTATGCCCTCCTTCTCTTTTAAGACCAGGAGGTCACTATGTAATGGACTGTCTGGATCAACCTTAAGCAGCTTAACGTGCCACTCATACAGACTGTCATTTACAAGTTCCACTGAATAAATTCCTGTTTTATAACTCTGTGACCTGTATATATCCCTGAGCTCTTTCATAAGACGGTCAGAAACTTGTACAGAGCCAGAAACTGCACCATTAAAGTGGTCCTGTCTTTCAGTCTTTCGAATCTTCTCTAAAATGGCAAGATTTTCCTTTTCAATGCCTTGATCCTCTGATTTCTTGCCATCCACTGGCTCTTCCTCTTTCATGTCATAATGATCCAAGTCTTCAATATCCTCACCCATGTCTTCCTCCTCTTCCTCTTCAGTTGTAACTTCCTCTGTTGTGCCATTCTGTCCTGTAGGCAGAGGCTGATCCAGGATTTCAACGTCAGGGTGCAGTGGGAGATTGTACAATCTGCACAGGTCACAAATCAAACGCTTCAACTGCTGCAGGAGCAGAGTGTTGCTCTTCTTAATATCCTCCAAACATTCCAAGACTGAAGTCAGATATGGGTCATCTGATTCCACAAAACATATTGGTGCAGAAGAGGGATAGGATTCCGTGAAGTTGCAGTGGATGGTCAGGGCCCCCCCCCCCGGTGCTCTGGATGAACACACAGTGCAGCTCGTCCAGTCTCCAGCAGATGATACCGAAACCTTTCTTCTCTTTACCGAAGATAGACTCAAGGAGTCGCAGCTCGGTCTTCAGCCCAGACACCGACATTTTGGCCTAATTTCCCCCCGGCGGAGGCCCGAGGAGACAGCGGGGTCATGCCCGGGGCCCGAGCTCTCCGCTCGGCCTGTACGAAAGATGGCGGTGGCCTGTCTTTGTATGCGAAGCGATGCCACCGAGAGCCACGGACCGCAAAGCTTTCCAATTCTGATACTGCCATGAAATTTGAAGCTTTTTCTGTCAAAGCAACTTCATTATCAGAGTTGCAGTGAACATTGTTTTGAAGCCTCATACTGGAAACATGAAAAACCCAGCAGAATTAGCAGAGATGTAAAGGAGGCAATAAATAACAAAAGAAAGCTTTTCAACTACTAAAACAGGAGGACAGTGGAGAGGCACTAAAAAACTATAAGGAAAAAAATAAAATATGTAAAATAATGATAAAGACAACAAAGATGGAGACAGGAAGTAAAACTAACCCCAAAATATGTTTTAACAATTTAAATAGTAAAAAGATTAAAACGGAAAATGTTACTGAGGGAGATATTGTTGAGGGCGATGAGAAAAAAGCAGACCTTTTAAAAAAAAATTCTCCACTGTATTTACCGAGGAGGATGAACTTCCTGTTGATGAGCAGAGGGATGAGGTAAATGCCAACTTAAATGTTTCTTGTCTAACGCAGGAAGAAGTGTAGCTCCATCTTAAGAAGATTAAAATACACAAATCACCAGGTCCTGTTGGTATCCGTGTCCTAAGGGAGTTAAGTAATGTCATAGATAGTCCCCTATTCTTAATAAATTTTTCATGATAATAATAGGGGAAGTCCCCCAAAGGATTTGGCCATAGCAAATAGGTGCCAATAAATTTTAAAAAGGGGGCAAAAGTTATCCTAGAATTTTAAGGCCCGGGAATTTTAACCTCTTTTGGGGAAAAATTTTTTAAAAAGGGGTTTTCTAAAAAAAGCTATCCTGGACTTCTCCACTGCAAATAAATGTAAACCCGTTTCAGCATGGGGTTTAAGAAAGGGTCGGGCCTGTCAAAAAATCTCATCACTTTTATGGGAAATTTGTTTTAGACTGGGTCAGGGTAGGCATTGGAAAGTCCCTATTTTTCAATTTTCAAAGCTTTGATAATGTGAAGTGTTACATTTTTTTTCACAAAGTTTGAAATCGGGAAGGTTTTTTATGGTGATCGAAATTTCCCAAAATGCGATAATTAAGGTTAAAAACTCACAATTTAAAAACGCGCCTTTTTCGGGGCTTCCTGTAATTTTGGGGCCAGCAAATGAATTACAGAAAAAGCAGGTGAAAGTGTTGCCTCATGACTGGGGGGTATGTTTCATTGGGTGGAAAAAAAACATGACCTCGTTTTACATAGAACAGCGTTTCCTGTTCAGCCTCAGTGTCCCCCTCACGCCATAGGGGGAGGACCCGCGCTCTGCCCTTTGGGCCAAAAAGCTCAGCGAAATTAGTCTATTTTGCACAGAAAACCCCATATTAGCTGTGATCCTTAATTTTAGTTAGATTAGATTTGAACATTTTATGTAGTTAGCCCCCAGAAAATTTTAAAAACACATCTAAACCGCTGAAAATTCACGGCGGCGGGAGCGGGGGGGGGGGGGGGGGCCCCCCGGCGAACACAAAACCAACTCTTCTATAAGAACACTGGATAAATTCACCAAGACTTAGTGTAACATGTAGGGAATATTTTTAAAAATTAACATTTGCTATTGAAATATTTTCCCGGGTATGGGGGGCCCCGAACTTATTTTTGGATAAAAAATCATTTCATAACTG
>JAODAL010073456.1:0-14729 GCA_025379985.1 Phyllomedusa bahiana | reverse complement strand
TAACGATGCTAAATTTGGTCCCAAAGGGCCCAAAGAGGGCCAAAAAAATATTCCCAAACCTTAAACCACCCCACCAGCCTAAAACCTTTGATACAAGGCAGGAGGTTTCCCATGCTTTCGTTTTTTTGACCCCAAAATTTCTGACCCTCCACCGAATGTCGCAGCAGAAATCAAGACTACAGACCAGGCAACGTTTTTCCAATCTTCTACTGTCCAAATTTCGATGGGGGTTGGGCAAAATTGGAGCCTCATTTTCCTGTTCTTAGTGAAAGGTGGCACCCGGTGTTTTCTGCTGCTGTAGCCCATCTGCCTAAAATTCCCCGTATTTGGGGTTCGAGAGCTCTTCTGCCCCTTTTGGTTGTAAGGGGTGGCTATTTGAGTCACTGTTGCCTTTCATCGCTCAAACCGTCTGCCCTTTCTCCTTTGACCTCTGGATCAACAAGGCATTTTCGCCCACAGGACTGCCGCTATGGATGTTTTTTCTTTTTTCGGACCATTCCCTTTTTTAACCCTAGAGATGGTTGTGGTGAAAATCCCAGGAGATCAGATTTTCAAAAATCTCAGACCAGCCCTTCTGGCCCAAAAACCATGCCCGTTCAAGGCAAAAATCCCCTTTTTTCTTCCCCATATGATGCTCGGTTTGAACTGCGGGAGATTGTCTTGACCATGTCTACATGCCTAAATCACTGAGTTGCCCCCATGTGATTGGCTTTTAGAAATTAAGTGTTAAGAGCATTTTGGGACGGTGTACCAAATAAAGGGGGCCGGGGTTAGTTCCAAACATTTGGATTTTTTCCCCTTCCTGATAATACAAAAAACAGGGAGTGACATCACCATGGAAGGATACAACAAATTTACTTTTCAAATTATAGTTGGTAGCATGGAAATTTGCAGACGACTCATTTTTTCTAAGCATGTCTAATGTTAACTTTTACCTTTCAATAAAAAGTTGCTTTTATCACTGAAAGCTAAAAAAATGTACCAGTTGTTTTTTCTAACCTAAAACCAAAGTATTCAAGGGAAACTGGCGTTTCAGCACTTTATGATCAGTAACGGGATTTTCGGTGGCAGTTTCGGCACTCGGTCTGAAAAAGGTTCGCCATCACTGACCTAGTGTGTAGGGGCTGCAGCGTGTTGTTGTTGTGCTGGTTCATCTCCCTTTCAAAATTCAAGAGAGCAGGGATGGCGCTGATGTGACTACAGTGTGTTATCATACTAACGATGTGTCTGTAGAGCTTTGTCTTTACTTATACAGCAGAGCATGGGGGTTATATGAATGGTTCATATGCCCCCATGCTCTGCTGTATTAGTATAGACAAAACTCCACAGACGCATCGTTAGTATGATAACACACTGTAGTGTGCTGTCCTCCTCTCAGTACAGAGGCATCGCAAGTGTCCTCATACAGTACACTGTAGTGTGCCTATACTTCATTCATAACGGTGGATGGGCACAGTATAATGTATGCCAATACTGGAATGTGTCTCTGGAGCCAAAGCCCTGAATCATTTCTCACCCCTAAGAAGACGGAGAGGAGATGAGGGGTGCGAAGACGCAAATTTGCGTGCTCCCGAGTCTCTGACCTGCAATGAGGAGCTGCTGATGTCACCAGCGCCGGCAGCCTATAAGGTGAAAACAGGAGGTCAGTAGCTACAGTGACCTGAGGAGCTGATGCAGATTCTTCTACGAGGGATATCTAAAACTCGGTAGGACATTTGTAATGAATACATATTGGAAAGCTGCTTGTTTTTTTAAAAAATATTTGAATTAAAATCCAACCATTGTAGTGAGTCAACCCCTTTATAGGGGTTTTCTCATCACTGGCTTTCGCAGACTTGAGCTGTTTCTGTCTCTTACAGCTTCAAATCCAGGGGCGCGCCTCTACTCCCTGTAGGCGGATCTTCCCTCACCGAGAAGTAGTGACATCATCATTCTGTGTGAGCAGTGGAAGGGAGAGGATGTCACAGCTCTGCAGACCTCCTGCACTGGTAGTTCTCATGTCTGCAGAACTTTCACCTCCCTCCCAGGCTGCACAAGCTCCTTGTAACCAGAACACATGCATTCCTGTAACCAGTTTTACATATAGCCTGAACTGATTAAACAAGTGTGAGGAATGCACTCTGCTCCCACCTCGGTTATCAAGCAGGAGGTAGAGGGGGAGCAGTGTATAAGGCTGTGTTGTATGGTGGTGGTGGTGGGGGAGCGGCGTATAAAGCTGTTTTATATGAGGGGAGAGTGAATCTAGCAGATAGAGATTCAGTAATTGCCCAGATCCTTCACATAGAGCTGTCACTGGGAGATTAGCATATGGAGGAGCTCAGAGAGCCAGCAAAGAAAGCTGAGGCAGCTAGTTTCACTTTCATTTTACACAGCTCAAAGGTGAGTGAGCACAGAGTGCAGGCAGCCAATCACAGCACGGTGGGTGTGTTCCATCCACGGGGCATGTCCCAACAGGCTGAACTAAATATCGGTAAGCCAATCACAGAAAAGGGGGTGTGACCTGACCTCACGCTGTTGATTTAGCTCTAGAAACACACAGATTAGCTCATAGCTGCTATACTAAATGATTTAGGTAATGCAAACCAATTGCAGAAGTGTTTATTTTTACTGTCCCCATCATTACAGATATGATCTTATTAGTGAGAAAACCCTCTTTAAGGTAAGAGATTGTGTGTACACTCCTTTTCCATCTCTGTGGTTGGAGCTAAAGGACGTATGGTAAAATTTAAGAGGTTTGAACAAATCTGCAGTGTAATGGAGCTGTTTCTTGGGGGTCGGTGGGGCACCTGACTGTCCACAGTGTCCGTCCCTCATTCAGTGCACTCCGCACCTGGATGGATGTTGTTCCAAGAAACGACCCCCCTGGTTTTATATATACACAGATTGCAGTAATTGTCTTTGGACAAGAACTCTGAAGTGAATGCATTTTCTATTACAGTCTCCACCCTGAGATGGGGTATCTACTAGAATACATATAACATATTAAGTAGATAATGTAAGGCTGTGCTGAGGCAATAGATGGTGGATGGGTGCAGGTGGAGTACATGTGGGTAGTGGGTGTATGTAGGTGTTTAGCCTACTGGTCTGGGATTGCTAGGAGGTGTAGTTCACCACTGCTGGAATTAACCACAGAGACTCTTCAGCTTGGGTTCTGCAGGACTAGCTGATACCAGGCAGGTTACAACACTTCCCACAAGCAAACATGTAGAACATGGCTGGACCATTATAATCTTGGCATTTCTCACTCTTCGTCTCACCCTACACCCTAATAGATTGTAAGCTCTCACGAGCAGGGCCCTCACACCTTGTGTCTCATCTGTAAGTTCTATTAATGTGTAATGTCTGTACATATACCCTCGAATTTGTAAAGTGCAGCGGAATATGTTGGCGCTATATAAAGATTATTAAAATAATAAAAATAATAATAATAATAACAGGGTTTACGTTTCCTTTCCTCGGTAATTGCCCCTCTAGCAATTCTCCAAACAATATCTCATGCGTTTTCCTCCTCTTGTTTCTTTCTTCAGCCTACAGGGCAGTAGTTTTGCCAATGGGGTACTTGCTCTCAATGCTCTCAATGATCTCTAAAGATTGCAAAAAGGAACAGATCAGGCCAAGCCTCCAAGTACATGACATTACACCAGGACATGCATCTAACCACACACCACCGAACCGTCATGCTCCGCTCCCTTCAGCAGACCAGCGCCAACACAACAGCGGCATTATTGGGATCTATAAATATGTATTTATAGAAAGTAATGTATTATATATACATAAATCCATTCAAATAGCTGTAACACAATGTTCTTTGTTGATTTGATACCTATATATAACGGGTACATACACTAAATACCCAATACACAAGGAGCAAATATCACTGTACTACCACTGACCAAACCAAGACTAATATTATCAATGATACCACTATAGAAAGATCAAATAATACAACAACATCAAGATCAGATATCACCACCACATAGTGACTGAATAATACCTCCACACCATGACCACATATCACCTCACTGTGATGACTATACCACAACCATGACTACTTATCCTCAACCACATGTGACTTGAATAATACCTCCTCAACCATGACAACATTTATCACCACATAGTGACTGGACTATATCACAACTCCATGGGAACATACATATCACCACCACATAGTGGCTGAATAATACCTCACACCATGGACCCACATCTAACCACCACACAGTTATGAATATTACTCCAATACTTGACTGATAATACACCACCCATGGACTATCTTATCACACCACATAGTGACTGAATAATACCACCACACCATGACTACATATCACAACCACATAGTGACTGAATAATACCACCACACCATGACTACATATCACCACCACATAGTGACTGAATAATACCACCACACCATGAACACAAAACACCACTAGTATAATGTTGTACCTTGTTAGCCATAGAAAGTAATAGCAGAGTGAAGAAATCAGGTGATACCTTTTAGAGGCTGAGTATATTTGATGGTATGCTTTTGAGAGTACTAGCTCTCTTCTCAGACATGGTGTTATACCACCATGTATAACACCATGGTATAACACCATGTCTGAAGAAGAGAGCTAGTACTCTCAAAAGCTTACCATCAAATATACTCAGTTAGCCTCTAAAAGATATCGCCTGATTTTTTCACTCTTCTACACATATCACCCCCACATAGTGACTGAATAATACCACCACACAAAACCAAATATAACCACTGCATAGTGACTGAATAATACCTCCACACCATGAATACTTATCACCACAATTTAGTGACTAATACCACCACACCATGAACACTTATCACCTCCACACAGTGACTGAATAATACCACAAAACCATGACAACATATCATTACCACATAGTGACTAATACCCCACAACATGTTCACTTATCACCACCTCATAGTGACCGAATAATACGACAGTACCATGACCACATATCACCACCACATAGTGACTGAGTAATACTCAACATCATGACCACATATCACTACTAAATAGTGACTGAATAATACCACCACACCATGAACACATATCATTCCCACATAGTGACTGTAAAAGACCACCACACCATGGAAACATATCGTCACCATATGGTGATTGAATAATATCATCACACCATGAACACATATTACCACCACATAGTGACTGAAGAATACCACCACACCATGACCACATTTCACTACCACATAGTGACTGAGTAATACCACAACAACATGACCACATATCACCATCATCACAATTACTGAATGATACACCATACTGTTCCTGAATATAAACCATTACACTGCTATCAATACTACCGATATTCCTCCCGTACAGAGACCCTATGGTGGTGAATACCACTGAACACAGGCTCTTTGCAGACATATATTGCCACCATACAGTGACAATATAGTGGAACATACCAGTTGTACACAGGCACTCTGCAGATTTATATAGAGTGCAGTTACATCCATTGGCTCAAAGGTGATGTCTCCTCTGATGGGTGTTGTTCACTTTCCCTTTTCTTCTCCATCCTGTCCAGATTGCCATGGCGAC
This sequence comes from Phyllomedusa bahiana, assembly GCA_025379985.1. Taxonomy (NCBI): domain Eukaryota; kingdom Metazoa; phylum Chordata; class Amphibia; order Anura; family Hylidae; genus Phyllomedusa; species Phyllomedusa bahiana. Next base: position 9,159 of record JAODAL010073456.1, on the reverse strand, counting down.
TTATCCTGGCCATGACTCGTCCATGCAGAGTTAATCACAGCAATACCTTAAACTCTTCACCTTTCTAGCACCTCCCTACCCATTCTCTCCTCTGTTCAAACTCCCCATGAGGTAAGAGGTGGAGTAGAGGGCCTTTGGGACATTGGGTGGAGCTTATAGAGTTCTAGGTGGGGTTTTTATTTTGTATTGGCACTAGGCTGAAGGGGATTGAAGCTAAATAATAACATGTTTTGTAGTGTTTCTATTGCTCTACAGATTCACTCATTTGAACTACATTGGAATTGTTGGACTACATTGGACCAGTGTTGTATCCATTTCTTTAGTAAAATGGTCAATAAGGGCTGGTGTTGAGGAAAATTTCTTTAAATAAATAGTTTTTTTCTGTTTTATCTGGGTTTTTTTACCATTTTATTCCAGTTTTAGTAATAAAGGTATCTGGGAGATACCTCTTCATTACTATCACTGAGGATTGGTGTCAACCAGCAGTGTTTTTCATCGCTCCAGGGCTAACACTAACCAAGTCACTATTACGCCAGTATCCATTGCACCAGGAGTACTGGGAAGAGCCAGGTTACCAGAAGGGGGACCCCACTTCTGGGGTGGCTGCAGGCTGGTATTTTTAGGGTGGGACAGGACCAGTTTTCATGGACTTTCCCATCTTAGTATTAGGCTGCAGCTTTCGATTTTAACTTGGCTGATTAAGAAAAATGAGGGGGACTCCATGTTTTTTAAAGATCTAAAAAGAACAATGAAAAAAAAACCAAAAAAAACGTGTACCTCCCACTATTTTTTATAACAGCCGAGGTAAAGCCAACAGCTGCAGCCTGATATGCTCAGAATGGGAAGGTGCATGACTATTGGCCCTTTTCCATCCTTAACAGGATGGAAAGAGAGAGAGGGTTAGAGATGGCCTAACGGTCGCAAAAAACACTGATGAATGACACAAAATCCCACCGATAAAAAGAACGTCTCTCATATGCCATGATAACAAACATTTTAAAAAAACTTATCAGAAAAACTTTTTCACATGTGGTGCAATCCAAATTTATCTTACAATACTTACACTCATTAGACATGCATGAAGAGTTTAACAATCATACAACAATGCTGCTTTTGTATTGATCTCACAGATCACTTAGAAGTATTTTCTATTAATAACACATGACTGTTAATTACAGTATTGTGCAAGGAGAAGCAAAATAAATAAGAACTGACTATGATAGGAGAACAACATGAAGATGAACAAGTGATGGCCCTGCTCCAAGAAGCTTACACTTGAATGAGGAGAACAGGATAAAACCAACTTCCTTCACTGTAACTGCAGACCGACTTCTGCAATTTAGCAGATTACAGGGTTAATGGCACTCGGCCATGGGTTGCGCTTTACATGTTGTGGTACACGCCTAGATAATAGACTTTAAGTTTCATTTCTCATAAATCCTGCAGCCATGGCGTCTGCTGATCTAAAGAACGAGCTGCTCTGCTCCATCTGTCTGAGCATTTATACAGATCCTGTAACCCTGAGATGTGGACACAACTTCTGCCGGGTCTGTATTGATCGTGCACTGGAGGAACAGAAGTGGTCTGTAGTTTATTCCTGTCCTGATTGTAGAGAAGAGTTTTGGGAGCGACCTGCACTGAAAAGGAACATAGCTCTACATAATGTAGCAGAACGTCTCCGATCTACTCAGCAACCTCAGGAGGAGATCACTGGTATTTGCTGTACTCAATGTATTCACTCTCCTGTACCTGCTGTGAGATCCTGTCTCCTGTGTGAGGCTTCTCTGTGTGATAATCACCTGAGAGTTCATAGCAAAGGACCAGAACACGTCCTGACTGAGCCCAGCACCAACCTGGAGAAGATGAAATGTCTTGTCCATAGGTACATCCTGGAATATTACTGCACTGAGGACGCTGCTTGTATCTGTGCGTTCTGCAGAGTGGATGAAGATCACTGGGGACACCGGGTGGAGATGCTGGATGAGGCCTCTGAGAAGAAGAAGGACAAACTGAGAAATGTTCTGCAGAAACTGACCACAAAGAGAGAGAAGACTGAGGAAAGAGTCCAGAGTCTGGAGGAGCAAAGGAGAAAAGCTGAAGAGAAAGCAGCTGGAGAAGCCGAGAAAGTTACTGCCCTGTTTATAGACATCAGGAGACGGGTGGATGACCTGGAGAAGAGGGTCCTGAGTGAGATCTCCAAGCAGAAAGAGCAGGTGTTACTGTCACTGTCTGATGTCATCCAGAAGCTGGAAATAAAGAAGGACAAACTGTCCATGAAGATGAGACACATTGAGGAGCTGTGTAATATCAAGGATCCACGAACTGTCCTGCAGAATCCAGACACAGGTGACTTGTGTGGTTCTAAGAAGGGGGGAGGTGATGAGGACACATTGGGAGATGATAAGACACATGGTGTAGATGTGGATGTAATTACAGAGATGTTACGTGCAGGTCTCTCTGATATAATAAAGTATCTACAGAGCATCTCACCCACAACACCAGGTAAAAAAAGGAAACACCATCACAGAGACCAATCTTTATCCAGTCACCCACAAGATTCACCTGTGTCAGGTACAGAATATTGGAATGACAATGCAATAGCCAGGACTGAGAATGTTGGGGGGAAGGTAACGGCTGCAGCAAGTGGAGGGATCTATGGGCAGGGTCCTGCAGATATATTACTGGATATAAACACAGCTGCTAATAATATCCTCATATCAAACGACTTGAAAACTGCATCCCGAGCATATATGAAGCAGAATCGTCCAGAAACAGCAGAGAGATTCGAGGGTCATCATGTGATAAGCAGAGAAAGATTCTCCTCAGGACGACATTACTGGGATGTGGAGATCAGTAGATCAGGAATGTGGAGTGTGGGGATGTGTTACCCCAGTATGGACAGGAGGGGGCGTCAGTCATTCATTGGATATAATAACAAGTCCTGGAGTCTGTGGGGAGGAAAGTGGTTTAATAAAGACTATTCTGTGAGACATGACAGTAAAAAGATCTCATTAAGTCAAACAATATCCAGTAATAGATTCAGGATCTGTCTGGATTATGAAGCCGGGCTCCTGTCCTTTTATGAGCTGTGTGAACCCATGAGACCCTTACACACCTTCACCGCCACCTTCACCGAGCCCCTTCACGCTGCATTATATATGTACATTGGTTCTGTAAAAATCTTGGGTGGAGCAGTAGCTGGGACTAGTGGAAGCACCTGATTGGTGGAGCATTCAGCCTACAGCATATAGCAGTGATCCATCCTATTGACATTGACCATAAAACTCTTGGGGGCACATGTATGAACGGGGCTTCGCCAGAAGTCTTGCGTATTTTCAGCCCGACATCAGACGCAGCCACGTTCACATTAATGAAATCCCTCCCGTACACTATTTACAGACACATTACAGAGCGCAAGCAGCACTTTGTAAAGCGTCTGATTTCAGGGGGCGCGCATGAGGCGCAACACACTAGAACCGTACAAAGCTATAGAGTTATAGCTTCTCTACGGCATTTCTAGGCGCATTACTGCTGGAACAGGTAGAGCACTTTCAAAGTGGTTTATCTGAATCAGAAATGTTGTACTTACGCTAGAATGTGCCTGATTTATAACCGCAGTAGAGCGGGTTCATAAATCAGGCACATTCTATGCTATTATAATGCACATTAAATTTGGCGTTTAAACACCAAATTTCATACATGTGGCCCTTGGGGCTAGTGTTGGCATAGATCTTATAGGCTTTATTGCAAGGAGTGAAGCTTACAAAACCTTAAGGCTGACCCTACTCTTAAAGGAATTGTCCGGGTTTAGAAAAAGATGGCTTTTTTCTTCAGAAACACCACCGCACCTGTGGGGTTGTGTATGGTATAGCAGCTTGGCGCCAATGAAATTAATGGGGTTGACCTGCAACACCACAGACAACTACGGACTGTTGAAAGTAGAAAGAAACCATTTTTTTTTCTATTTCTGGATAACTCCTTTAGAATGTAAAATCATTATATTAATCCTACAATATCACATGGATTTCACATTATTGGTCATGTCATAAGATATGAAATTGAAAACAAGAAGAAACGTGGATTGGTAGAATCATTAATGAAGGAATGGAGAAAAAAATGAAGAATGGAAAAAAAAATGAATAATGTTATTTTATTTTTCCATAATTTCTTTTCATTTCAGTGGAGTGTGAGCAACAGAAAGTGAACCACCTGCTTAGTGACACCTCGAAAAAACATTCAAGTTCAATAAAAACAAATGTTTTTGTCACTTGTGCATCACCTTACAGTACGTCTGTGCTCACACTTGACATTACCCTAGTACACCCTATCATTAATAAAGACTACCAATTCCATATGTGTATAAGTCAAAGAAGGCCAAAATCTCTCTATATATACACATATATATGCAATCAATAATCGCAACAAAAATAGGGTGTACTAGGGTAAATGGTGAGTAGGTTAGGTTCCGGTTGGGGTCATCCTTATTGGGACGGGGTCCCCTTTATTTGGGATAGGTATGGTCTTAGTGTAGGATATAGGGTAAGTGTAGGGTATTGTAGTTTTTTGACATTTTAATCTGATTATTGTACCTAATAATTTTACTGATTCTTTTTACCAACAAAAATGTAACAATAGACACAGAGAGCAACATGTATGAACGGGGTTGCACCAGGTTTCTGTCATACCTGTTTTATAGATGTATGAACAGTCACACTTTAAACTTTGGCTCAATCTGCACCGGCCGCGATACATTGTAGTATGACAAAGATTTGGGGGCATTGCACCACATTCATATAATAAGATGCAATTATGAATGTCAAACGGCAAAACTATAACTGTTAGAACAGCCAGACCAGTTAAAGGTGGTCTGTCTGCAGAGGCGTAACTTCAAACTCCTTGGCCCTATTGCAAAAAGTGAAATGGGGCCCTCCAGTTACCATGTGCCACTTACAATACTGGTGTTTTCTTATGTGGCAGAAGGGCTTTTGGGCCCCCTCAGGCCGCAGGGCCCGGTAGCAACTGCTACCGTTTCACCCCCTGTAGCTACGCCCCTGACTATCTGAGCCTGAGTTGTCATAGTGGAACTAGATTTGCCATTAGGGCAAAAATATCAATTATTTCTCAACTTATACCAGTAAAATAAAGAAGGTAAGTTAAAATAATTATCAAACTACAAAAAATTAAAGAATATAAAATAAAAAATGAATTATATAATATCCAAAAATATAAAATTACCTATAACATTCATATACAATTAGTTAATCTAAAATTAATATCAAATTAAATAATATAAATTAACTAAACCAATACAGCTTCTACCATAAATCCTATTCTCAGTAGGTTAGTTATGGAGTTAGCACAGTATTAAGGTATGTTCCGATCATCGCATTCTTCTAAATCGCGAGGGGGGGGGGTTGGCGGCCCGCGGCAAGCCCCATTTACTTTTATTATACCTGCTGCGTATAAGCCGGAAAGAAGTGACATGTCATTTCTTTCTGCCGGCATTCAATACATGACAGGAAAGACGCCAGGTAACCATAGCTCTCTATGACAGTTATGATTACCGTAATTATAAGACGTATTTTGGGACGCATTGTAGCCCAATTGCGGCCTGAAATATGTCCTGAAATAAGCTGTGTGAACATAGCCTTAATGGTTAGAATTTGTGATAAGAATGTTGCAAGAGATAAGTAGCTATTGCTGTCAATCAAAATTAAGAACTGTTACATTTGTATTCTAACTGCTACTTCTCTTCTCTATAGCGACTCGTGTAATTCATTGAGTTGATTTTCTTATGAAAAATTAATCATGTTAATAATAATATTTTGTTCTGATTTTTTTTATTCTTCATTTTTACTACATTATATGGAGCAAATTTTAATCAGATGGTGATTATTGTGGAAATTTAATTTTGCTGCTCTCAGCCTTTATTCTACATACGGTAAGAGCCAGCAAAAACACAAATCGTGCTGGGACCTGTGGTGCACCAAGCAAGTTCACTGTCCTAGTTTCTATTCACTGACATGCTATTTTAAATAGCTTTTCTTTTATTTCTGGCCTGCTGTGATGTGTTTTTAATCACAGATAATAATAATATATTAATGGAATTCAATGGATTTTATGGTAGATGCTGTATTGGTTTTCTAATTTTAAATTATTTAAATTATTATTCATTTTATAATATATAATTTTATATTAATTCTATATTATTTAGTTGTAAATACATTTTATATTATTTAATTAGACATTAATTTTATAGAAATTTTATATTTTTGGGATTTTTTTTAAATATAGTGTTAGAATTAACACCAGTAAGCACGGCCCAAGCTGTCAGGATTTCTGTAGAGTCTTTCCTACTTTTTACTATGCAGCCACAGATAGACTTCATGACAGAAGAAATACCCTGCGCTACACTTACGTTGCGCCTGTATGTATGATCCGCAGTATGACAGGTTCGTACAGTCTGGTGCATGCTACACTGCTTTAAAGCGATTTAGAACTGGCCTCTATGCGCCAACGTTCATACATGTTGCCCAGAATTTGTTAATTCAGTTTCTATTACATTTTCAAAATTCACTATGCCTGCTGGATCCACCTCCATATGGTTTTGTCACATTTTTCTGAGAAGCTTAATGAATTTGTTAAATAATGAATATATTAATTAAATTGATTTTTATTGTAATGAATAAATATTAATTTCTGTAATAATTGTCATCTTGTAATGAATGCTTTGTTGTTGTAAATTACTTACTTTATTAGGTATAAATTCACATGGTGTTTTTTGTTGTTTGTCTGTTTTTTGGACTGGCATGGTTGAAAGGGCAGGATTAAGCTGAGTGGGCTTGGTTTATTGTGCCTGGTCTTCTTTAGGAGACACAGAAATGGGGTAGGGCTCCTGCTGCAGTCGGTTGCCTAACAGCCACAGACAGGTGTGATCTGAGGTTTATGAAAAGGAACAATATCTGATTTACACCTGCATATCACAAGGCATTATGGGAAAGGAGCTGAGAAGCTAAAGCGTCATCTATTGGATTAAATAAATCCTCCTTTCCCATAATGCCTTGTGATATGCAGAAGCTTCCTGGAGTGCAAAAGGCAATTTCGAATCTCCACACACCTATATGGCACTCTCCCCAAGGAGAGCTCTTCCCTTTCTGATTTATACCTGATAATTGTACCTAAAATAAAGTATGTTTTATACTATAGATATAAATGTATAGTTTTCATTATGCTTTGCTGCTTTTAAAAAAAAAAACGTTTTTTTTAAAGAAAAATTCCCTTTGCATCGTCATTTTCTAAGGTCAAATTTTTTTTCCCACTTTACGACCTATGGAGGCATGATGACCATAAAAAAAATAATAAAAAATAAATAAAAAAACAGTTGTGGTGTAGGGTATTTTATTATTTTTTTTACAGTTTTATAAGTTGAACACAGTAAAAAATTATATTGTATATTATATTGTGTTAGATCCTTTAGTGACATGCCGATATCAACGATGTTAATTTTTCTAGTTGTTTATACTTTATTTACATTTACATATTATATTGGGCAAAGGTTCATTTTTTCTTTAATATTTCTATTGTTTTTACTTAGAATTTTTTTTCACAGTAATTTTTAGCTCCAATACAAAGATTTTAAACATGTGATAAATTATATAGTATAATTTAATACAGTATATTTAAATTTAAACATATACCTATTTATCTATCTATATAAACACACACACAAATTATATATATATATATATATATATTGATAATATTTATATATATAATTATATATTATATATATATACTATTATATATTGTGAGCTTGCACAGTCTGGGATCACCCCATGAGTTTTTTCAGGCATGAGACAGAGGCAGAAGTCAGGTATAAACGGTTGCTTTGGGTCCGTGGATTTATTTCATAAGCAGAACAAAAAAAGGATGGCAAACATGCACAGCAAAACAGAAAACAAAATACTTGCTCGTTCTGAGCGTTACTAACAATGGCGTAGTTCCCTCACTATCACCTTGTTGGTCCTACACTGGCTTCCCCAGTTTTGAACACCTCCCGCCCAGAAGGTAGACTGGAGGGGACAGCCGACCCCCAGTCAGCTACCTGTGACCTTTTATACAGCCCGGAAAACCCGGAGTGGAGCCATGGGGAGTAAGCACCCACCCTGCTCTATGCTTACTCTCAATGAAAGGCCGATCGGGGAAAGGCTGGTAGCCCTACTAACAGATTAAACATAGGTCGACAGTTTGTACTGTCGACATCTATTATCAACGGGGCCCTTTTACTCCACCAAGGCTCCTTATCTTGGTGGCATGCGTCCTGGACTCCCCGGACATATGTCCAGAACCTGGCTGGGATATATACTCCCTTGTAGACCTTCCCAGCTGCGGACTTACATATCCCCCCCTCTGGTCTGACCAGTGGGGTGGAGCAAAATTCTTGCCCTAAAGTTATGCACCCGTGACAGTGCATCCGCATTTGCTTGTTGTGACCCGGGGCGGTGTTCTACAGAGAACTTAAAGTCCTGTAGAGCCAGGAACCACTGGGTCACCTTGCGTTTTTCCCTTTGTTTTGTGCCATCCACTTTAGAGGTGAGTGGTCCGTGATTACTTTAACCCCTTAACGACCTTAGACGTATCCATACGTCCAGGTGGTTTGGGGGTTCACGCACCTGGACGTATGGATACGTCCTGAGGATCGCGCGAACTCTAAGGCAGAGTTCGCACGATCGGCGCGGGGTGTCAGCTGTATATTACAGCTGACATCCCGCAGCGTCGGCCCCGACCCCGGATAGCTACGGGGCGGGGGGGGGGGGGGGGGGCCGTAAACCCGTAAATTTTCGCGACAATCCTGGTCGCAATTAACTAAGAGAGACGCAGGAGAAGATCGCTCCTCCTGCGTCTCTGTCGGCCGGCAGCAGCGCACGGATCGGGCGATCCGTGCAGCTCCTGCCCTTGACAGACAGCACTGAGGGGCAGAGAATGCCTTCCGGGTTGTCTATGACGTCACGATGGCCGGCCGTTGCCTGTGGGCATGTCCGGCATCTGACTGAAGTTGTCATAGGAATCAGTCATAGCAACAACTATGCACTGATTCCTATTGAATGAGAGATCTAAAAATCTCCATTTTAAATCACCTATGGGGGAAAAATAAAAAAA
>JAODAL010073455.1:0-14729 GCA_025379985.1 Phyllomedusa bahiana | reverse complement strand
TAAGTAGCGTAAGGTGAGAGAGGACAGCTGGAGAAATAGATGGACGAGGGGGATGGAATGGGGTAGTGAGAAGGTGGTGGGACGAGCAGAAGGAAAACCCTGGAACTTCTTCCTGTGTCGGGTAAGGGGCTGCGAGTAGATTAGAGGCCGGCGGGGAAGGACAGGATGGGTTTTTTGGGGATTGTGAGTGATTTTTTGGCGGATATTTTCAATTTTGTTTTTGAGTGGTGGATAGGTCTTCACCAGGGTCAGTGCCCGGAGCTGAGCTTTGGGCCCCTTAGGAGGGGGGGAAAGGTGTCAAAGAGGCGTTTTGGGTTGTTGTAAGTGTGGAGTGAGGGATTTTGAAATATTTTTGTTGGCGCAGTGAAGGGAGTGTGATAAGCCCCTGAGCATAAATTTGTAGGGGAAAAAGCTGAGGTGTTTGTTTTTTCCCAGCGTCGCCCACGGGAAAATCGCTGGGAAAAGGTCTGAGGTGTGTCCCAAAAGGTGAGGGTTGACTTGGTGGTGGGTGTGGAGTGGTCCCAAATGTCCGGGGGGTTTGCGAGAGTTTCATTGTAACGTTTGACAGGGGTTTGGGGACAGGAGAGGGGGAGATTGGGGGCAGTGGGGACTGTATGGTGTCTGTGGTTTGAGTATTAATGGAGCGGATATTTCTGTATGGATGATGGGGGGGTTTGTCCAGAGAAGGCTGAGAATTGTGATAATAAAGGAGATAAGTTTGTGGTCAGAGGAGGAAAAAGGAGAATTATGAAGTTGAAATTGAGGAAAGATAAAGGAAATTTATTTTATTTTGGTCACTATTTCCCAGGTGCCCCTCAACCTGAACTTTGGTATCTTTTTGGTTATTAGTCAATATTAAATTAGAAGGGTTTTTTCCCTTTAGTGGTTCTTGAAATTTTGGAAAGGAAAATTTTTTAATTAGTATTGAAAAAAAACTTTTTTCCCTTTGTGAGAGTACGGGTTTTCAGATTCCAATTGATGTCTGGATAGTTAAAGTCCCCTTATAATAACCTTTTTGTTTTAGTCGCCTGAGGAGTAATCTTTATGGGTTCTTTTTATATTGGGGGGCCCTATGCAGACCCCTTTGTTTATATTGTTTTGTTACCCATGTATTTTTCCCCAAAATGATTCACTTGTTTTATGTCCTATATTTTCCCCGCAGTGTTGGTTTCAGACGGATTTTACATAGGAAGACACCTCCCTTTCCCGGTCTTTAGCCCTTTTTAAAATGACTGTAACCCTGTAATTTAAGCCCCGTGTATTTCGTCCAGTGTCTTGTTATCCCCACTATGTCATTTTTTTTTCTTAGTTTTTGTAATTTAGTTCTTTTATTTTTTTGGTCGATCCTGGAGGGTCAGATGCAATTGAGATTTTTAGTTTTTTTCCTTTTCCTGATTTTTTAATTTGTACGCCCCCTCCCCACCCCCCCCTGATTTTTTAAAAATTTCCCAGCTTCTATTTCTATCTTGCATGCTATCTTTGTGTTACCCTCCCCCCAGTTTAGTTTAAATATTCCCCCCAATTTCCCGGTTTTTGTCCCAAATACAGCTGCCCTCCCCTTTTAGGTGCAGATCCTAGCTAGACCCTGTACCCAAGACAGAAGTCAGCCCATTTTCCCCAAAAACCAAACCCCTTTTTAAAAACCCCAAATTTTTGACCATTTTTCCCTTCTTCTCCCTTGCCCCGGTGGGCTGTGGAAAGGTAAATATTTCTGAAATATTATCTGGAGGTCTTGTTGAGCTTTGGCCTAAGTGCTGAAACATTTTTAAGGAATCACCTCCCTTAAAACTTTGTCATTGGTCCCCAATGTGGACATGAAAGCTAGATTTCCAGCCCCACCCAGGTCGTCAATGATCTGCGATATGTCGAACTCGGGCCCCGGGAAAAACAATATACTGTTCGACGTCCCGGTTTTGTGGAGATTGCCTGTCTGTGCCCTAAATTTTGGGCCCCAAAAAATGATGTTGCTGACTGCATCCCATTCCCCATTTAGGAGGAAGGGGGGAGTGTTTGGCGAAGCTATTTTGAGCTAATTCCCCCCAAGCCAAACTTGCAAAATTTTTTTGGGGGTGTAACAAAACAGACTAGCCTTTTGACATTTCCCCCTATCCTTTTTCTGATGTTACCATCAGGCCCCATGTTCCCGCACCTCCATGTACCACCCTCCCCAGCATCTACACCTGCGGTGGTGTAGTGGCGGCAAAAAGTTCCCAAATTGGCAAGGATCTCAGTGTCGCCACTTGTCATTTTGATCCAGGATGGGGTTCTAAAAGTGCAGTGTGCCAAAATCTTGACCCATCTTGACAGAGTATGCCCCTGAACTGTTGTCAGGAGGATACATTGCCCGGTTGTGACTGGACACATTGTCAAAATGGAACTCATGGGGGTGTTTTTCCCAAAAAGATATTGATACAATTATAATAATAAGCAATACAATATTGTCCCCCCTTAAACTTCCAAATCTAAAGTCTCTCAATCTTAAGTCTCCAACATTAAAAAAACCCACTTTAAGGCAAACACACTCGCAGACTGTTTACTCGTCAAAATACTCGCTTTAAACCCTTTCCCCCAGCTGTTTGGGCTGTGCAACCTTCTTTCGGAGAAAAAGGCCCCACCAGGTCAAACGCTGCTATTTAAGCTCTGTTTTTTAGGTAAACCCCCACCCCCCCCGTCAGTACATGATCAAAAGCCCCCGAAAAAGTGTTGTTTTTAAAAATAGAATACTAACTACTCTTTAATATATAAATATAATTATACAAAAATAAGTGTAGCTAGAAGTATAAAATTGTTGTATAGATTATAAATGTACTGCAATAATAAATAAACAAGGTATTTGCTGAGGATTAAAAAGGATTTTCCCCCTCTCAATTTTAAAATTCCCCAACATTAAAAACAGAAAACCCCTTTTTTAAGGCAAAAACGCAATGTTCACTCGCTAAAAATATCAGCTTTAAACCTTTCCCACACTGTTTTTGTTTTGTGCTTGCAACCCCTTTTCGGAGCAAAAGGCCCCTTTTTTAAATTTGGGAAATTTTTTTTCTTCTCCCTGTTAATGTACAAAAAAAATGGGGGTAAATGTATGGATGCAGCGATACAAATATTAAAACTTTTTTATGTTATTATAATATTATTATTTTGTTATAACTGGCAAATGAGGGTTGTTTTAAACTTTTAATTTTTTTTTATTTTTTTTTTTAAACGCATTTTCTTATTGTTAATTACTTGTAGTTTCTCTAGGGTACTTGACCACTAAGTGGTGAGACCGCTAGTATACGGTTTAGCAATATATAGATTTTGCAGAACCATGTACTAACATGGCCCTCTATTACATCCTGCCTATGGATGGGTGTAATAGTAGTAGTAACATGGCAGTTACAGAAGCCTTCATTTGGCCTCTGGCTTTCATGGCAGCCGCTCAGCACCCTGTGGGGGCTGCCTTGGGCAAAGGGACAGTACGAAGCATCATTATTTTTTCATTAAAATGTTGAGGCATCAAAAGGGTTAAACACCCAGAAACAAAGATCCCAGGTACTTCAGATATTGGCAAAGGGTTTAGGACAATAATTACTAACTTCTAATACCTTTCTGCACAATTTAAAGGGTTGTTTCCCAAACCCCCGATTCAAGAGTACAAGCAGCTTCAGCCTCACGTAGCTTGGTCAGGCTGTTGGTGGTTGTACAGCAGTGATACTGTGGGTGGTTGTACAGCAGTGATCAGCATATTTAGCTCCTCTGTAACTAGCCGAGCCGACAAAATTGCAGGAGATTTAGTCTTAAGTAAACAAAAGTACAGAGCTTTGGGTGATACAAAATGCCTTTTTCAAATTAATCTAAATTTTGTTGGAGATAAGGATGCCTTTTCCAATATGGTGAATCACTCCCCTTTTCTTTTCTAATCATTGTTTGGGGTCCCAGGAATCCTACCCCACCGATCATTAAGTTACGGCATATGCAAACTTTATGTCATCCTTACCATATTAAACCCTTTAAACCCCCTAGCGGCAGCCAGTTTTGAGCTTAATTTTCAAACCTCTCATGTGTCACTTTAAGTGGAAACAAGTTTTTAAGGATTTTATCAATCCATGTGATTCAGAGACCATTTTTCTCGTGACACACACTTTAAATTAGTAATACATTTTGGTCCATACAGTCCTTTGTTTGTGAAAAATGTCGTTAAAAAATGTAAAAATGTTGCCATTTTCAAGGTTAAAAAATTTCTGCAAGTAAGACAGATAGTTATACCATGCACAAAAAAGTTTATAGCCAGCATTTACCATATGTCTACTTTATGCTGACACCCTTTTATTTAAAGGGACCAAAGGTAATTGGACAAGTGATTGCACCCATACTATTGATCCTTGGCTAACGAAAATAAGGAAATAAACATGATTTTTTTTGAATTAATATTTTTTTTTCGTTACCCCCATATTATTATTCATTTTATATACACATTGGGACAACTTCGGCAGTATTATCATTTGATTTTGGCCATGACATTTTTTATTTCAGATTGCATTAGAAAACCCATAGGGGGCGTCGCTCGCTCTCCCATTGGTTTTTAAAAAACCGCTGCTCTTTTAACTTTAGCCAATCACAGAGCCGCTCGAATTTCTTTTCCCCATAGAACTCTATGAGAAAGTAGCTCGCGCTCTGATTGGCCCAAGCTGGACGAGCCCCCTCCGCTTCAACCAATCAGCTCTTTCTGCCTTTTTATGTAATATTGAACTGTCCCCGCCTTTGAATATGATTGGTCAATATTTCTCCATAGCTTAGAATGGGCCACGGTCGCTCCTATTCTGATTGGTCAATACTCCTCCATAGGATATAATGGGCCACTGTCGCTCCTATTCTGATTGGCCGGTTTATGCCGACCAATCAGAAGAGCTTAAAAAATTTGAATTACTGTATTTCCCGGCAATTCTCTCTATTGCAACTCCCTATATAGCGCCGGTCTCGGCGACAAACGCGTTGTTCGGGGATTTAACTGATTTATTTTTAGAGAAGGTTTCAGCGCTTTATCTGATAATGTTTTACACTTAATAAAAATTATTGTTTTATTCACACTCCATGCCGCACGGCGCTGAGCGCCGAGATTTCAGTGCGCCGATCTCTGCATAGACTACAATGGGAGAAGTAGCTAGTGCTCTGATTGGGCTGTGAGCCAACCCCGCTAAAGCTCAGCCAATCAGCTCTTTTCTGTCTTTTTACTGTATTTTGAACTGTCCCGCCTTTGATTTTGATTGGTCCAAACTTCTCCATAGGATATAATGGGACTTTGTCGCTCCTATTCTGATTGGTTAATACTCCTTCATAGGTTGAATGGCCACTGTCGCCCTTTTCTGATTGGTCCAAACTTCTCCATAGGATATAATGGACTTTGGTCGCTCCTATTCTGTTTGGGCTGGTTTTTTCCAACCAATGAGAAGCTTACACAATTTAAAATTACTGTATTTCCCGGCAATTCTCTCTATTGCAATTCCTTATGTAGCGGCGGTCTCGGCGAAAAATGCGTTGTTCGGGATTTAATTGATTTATGTTTGTAGAAGGTTTCAGCTCTTTTTCTAAGAATATTGTACAACTAATAAAAATGTTTTTTTTATTAATACTCCATGCCGCACGGCGCTGAGAGCCGAGATTGCATTGCGCCGATCTTCTCCATAACTACAATGGGAGAAGTAGCTCGGCCCCTGATTGGCTGGGATTGCCAAGCCCTGCTAGCTCAGCCAATCAGCTCTTCTCCCGTCTTTTTACTGTATTTTGTACTGTCCCGCCTTTGATTTTGATTGGTCAAAACTTCTCCATAGGATATAATGGGACTTTGCGCTCCTATTCTGATTGGCCCCCAGCTAGCCAAGCCCCGCTAGCTCAGCCAATCACTCTTTTCTGCATTTTTACTGTATTTTGAACTTATCCCCCTTTGATTTTGATTGGTCAATACTTCTCCATAGGATATAATGGGACTTTGTCGCTCCTATTCTGATTGCCGAGAATAGCCAAGCCTCCGCTAGCTCAGCCAATCAGCTCTTTTTCTGCCTTTTTACTTTTTGAACCGTCCCGCCTTTATTCTGATTGGTCAAAACTTTTCCATAGGGTACAATGGGTTCACTGTCGCTCCTATTCTGAATAGCCGGTTTAAAGCCGACCAAAGAGAATAGGTTTCAGAATTTGAATTACTTATTTCCCGCAATTTCCAATATCCCAATTCGGATATTTCGGGATTATAGATTTTTGGAAAGTGTTTTTTTATTTATTTTGATTTCTGAAGGTTTGACTCTTTTTCAGATAATGCTTTCCGCCTTTATAAAGGCGATTTTTCGGAATCATACTCCTGCTGCACGGAGCGGAGCACCGAGATATGTGTAGCGATTTTCTGTTTTTTTCCTCGCATTTTCCATTTTTGCTTCACTTCGCCTCCCCCGACATTTGGGCCAAACAAACCAGGTTGCCTGTCGGGGGTTGCCGAGCGCTGCATTGCCCCCTTTGCCGACTCCCACGAATGACTGGATTTCGAGCGCGCCGCACCCCCCCCCGGGAACCCTACCCCGCGCCCATTCCCCACCCCTTCATGCGAGGCCACCGAAAGGGGCGAACGCTCGCCTAACACCGCACCCCTGCGTCCGAAGGGGGAATGGGCCGGAGGCGCAGTATACCCAGAAAGGGGGCGAAACCCGATCATCATTCGCCCTAGTTTTTTGGTCGTTTCCCCCCATACAAGGGGGGAATAAAAGTGACAAAAAAGTTGTGTCTTTCCAAACTGAAAAAATTAAAAGTACACTTCGCCTGAAAGAACGCACCCCACTCAGTCCATATTGTTAGTAAAAAAAAAGGTATTGGTTCCAAAATGGCACCCGGCAAAAATTTTGCAAAAAATAAAAGTGTTTGGAATTTTTTTAGGTACCAAAACATAAGGGAAACCATACATTTTTGGTTTTGCCGGTTTGTATCAACCTGTAAATCGATAATACATCATTTTACCGAAGAGAACACCGTAAAGCAAAACACCCGCAAACATGGCGAAGTATTTTTTTCCTTTTTGCCCCACTTAAATTTTTTTTGCATTTTCCCCATATATTAGGTAATATGAATAACCCCATTGAAATACAAAACCCCCTCATACGTCTAGAAAGGAAAAAAAAAAAAATTTATGGTTTTTCTGAAGGCAAGAAAAAAATTAAAGGCCACATTTTTATGCCCGTATGTCAAAGGGGGCTAAAGACTAAATTTCAGACAGAAAGGCCCACAAACAAATAGCAGCTGAAAACCGCTGTGGTAAATGCCTGACAGAGCATTAAAAAGGAGGGGAAAACACGCCTGGGGAGTCCTGATTTAAATAACATTGTTTTCATGTGCCGATCGTGCAGCCTCTGCTTCTGCTGTGTGGATTTCACACAGAAAAGTTCTCTGTAGAATGCGTGTCTAAAATCTGCACCATTGTACATAAATTTTGTTTCATGACACAAATTAGTTCCTTCAAGACGAAATGACACAACCTTTTTTTTCCACAACACATCATGGATTTTAAATTCTAAGCAGAAACAAAATCTGATTTATGGATTTTACATTCAAATAGATGAAAAACAGTTTGCACTTTGAAATTATGTGTTTGCAAGTCCATAATTTCAAAGCAAGTAAAACGGGGAAAATCCCTTAGAACATGCTGGGATTAAGAGTTTTTTCCCCTGAGTCTGACGAAACTAAAATGAAACTTTTTTGGCCCTAATAACCCTCTTACTTTGGGAAAAAGGGGAAACTTGGGAACCTAAGAACACCTCCAACGTTTAACACGGGGGGGGGCAGCATCATGTTGTTGGGGGTTTTTTGCTGCAGGAGTACTGGTGCACTTCACAAAAATGGCATCATAAAAAAAAATTATGTGGGGAATACCCAAGCAACATCTCAAACATCGCCCGGAATTAAAGTTGGGACAAATGGGGCTCCAAATGGGCAACGATCCCAAGGGAACTGCCAAACTGGGTTTCAAAGGGTTAAGGATAACCAAATCAATTTTTGGAATGGCCATCACAAGCCCCCATTCTCAAACCCCATTGAAAATTTATGGGCAAAGCTGAAAAGGCAGGTGCAGCAAGGCGACCCCAAAAAACATGCTCAGTTAAACGTTCTGTCAGGAGGAATGGGGCCGAAATTCCCACCAACTATTGTGAGAACTTTGGGAAAGGGTATTCCAAACATTTGACCCAATCATACATCCAAGGGGAATGCTACAAATATAAAAAATGTATGTAAACTTTGGACTTTGCAGAAAGTAATAAAAATGCCTTAAAAAAATTCTCTCTATCATTATTCTGGCATTTGGCAATTATAAATAATTTTGCTAATCCAAATTGACCTAAAACTGGTAAGGTTTATTCTGATTTCATGTCAGATAGTGAGAAAAACACGCATAAGTGTCTTTTTATATAGTGTATGTAAACTTTAGGTTTCAACTGAACAAGGGGGTATCCTCTATGTCTTGAGGAAAGAAACATTGTACAAAAACATAGAAAGGGATTTTTTGCTGTTAGAGCAGTGAGACTGTGGAACTCTCTGCCAGAGGAACTTGTCATGATGAATTCAGTGACAGAGTTCAAAAAGGGTCAGGATGCATTTCTAGAGCGTAATAATAGTTATAGTGACTAGGATTCTGAAGAACGGGCGTTGATCCAGGGATTTATTCTGATTGCCAGATTGGAGTCGGGAAGGAATTTTTCCCTAAAATGAGAACAATTGGCTTCTACCTCATGGGGGTTTTTGCCTCCATACACAGCTGTAAGAGTATAGGCAACCCAAACAATGCCAATATATTTGAAAAAAATAGTCTAGATACTTCAAATAGATCACTGGACAAGACTATAAAATATAACTTTTAATAGACATCTTAATACAGATCAAACAAATCTAAAAGAATATATAATGACTGTATCCTCAAACATATTAGGGGAATAACTAATTCAGAAAATAGGGGCCATCTGACCCTATATACCGCTAAAGACTAAACTACCTGACGATATATATGTGAGGACATTATCCCAATAAGGACGAACCCACCT
The DNA here is from genome assembly GCA_025379985.1 of Phyllomedusa bahiana. NCBI lineage: Eukaryota > Metazoa > Chordata > Amphibia > Anura > Hylidae > Phyllomedusa > Phyllomedusa bahiana. Next base: position 5,682 of record JAODAL010073455.1, on the reverse strand, counting down.
GGAACCCGGGCTAGTTAGGCCTGACACACCCTAGGAAATATAAGTAGTCAATAGCCACAATTCCTAGATATAGAGAAAAGTATAAAATCTTAAATAATTATTATGACCCAAATATTGTGACCCATTATTATGACCCAAATATTGTGACTCGACGCGTTTCTTTTCCCAAATTGTAAGGTAATTCCTCAGGGGTCATCAAAAAAGTCAGGCAAAAAACTCTACAGGTTTAAAGTATATATCTGCCATTTGCTAGACAAAGGGGAACATCTCTCCTTATGGAGAGCACCAGTTAAGGTGTGTAGTGTTTTGATTGCCTTTTAGCCCACTGCTAGACAAAGTAAGTCTGATATCCCTTAAATCAATGAATATGCATGTAAAACTGCCTTGGATTTCACACACATGCAATGCCGATAGAAAAGGTTAATCTTCCAGTGGCAGTGGCCACAGAAGTATACTTATCAAGTTACCACACTAATGGAGATCATACTTACCAGTCTTCAGATACAGTTCTAATCATGAACAGACCTTTTTGTTTAAGTGATTACTCACATAGAAGTTGTAGAGATTTTAGTTCACGTCCTCCACAGACACAGCGTGTCTGCTGTCAGATAATGCGCATGCACGCGCTTTGTACGGGTACAGCATCCGGGCCGAGGGACACTCCTCCACCTCGGACATAGGTGGGGGAGTGTCAAAACAGGCATCAGCCCTGTATTCACACGCATCGATGGCATGAAACTCCGCCCACCGAGCCCACACAGCGTCGCTGCCCCGATGTAATACATTAAATAGAACAAATGGGGCTTGCAGCCATACAAGTAAAATAAAGGATAAATTAGAGGAGAGAGACCCTAAATATCTTTATCTTAATACAATGGACAGGGGTAGACGGGGGGGGGGGGTAAAATGAACCAGTATTCCATTAACTCCTAACCTTCCAAGATCGGATGTTCTCACGCTGCAAAGAATAAATCTAAAACATCGATATCGACAGGGTAAGGCCATGTTCACACGGCTTAAAATGGGCCGTATTTCGGTCCGTAATTACGCACCAAAGTGCGCAAATTACGGGCTGAAAACGGCCCAGTCATTACGGTAATCCACAGTTCTCATAGAGAACTATGGATTACGTCTCCTCTCCCTGCTCGGCGAATCCGCCGGGCGGGGAGATAAGTGACATGTGAATTACCAGCGACGTATACGCGCCGCTGGTAATGATTTTCTATGGGCTGGCGAAGTGCCGGCCCCCCGCTCCCTCCCCGCCCCCGGCGTAATTGCGGGACGTAATTACGTCCTGCAGTTAAGCCGTGTGAACATAGCCTAAGGGTTCTTAAACCTCAAACAATCTAAGATAGAGTAAATGGAAGGGGGAGGGAAAAAGATGTTTATCCATATATACATTTATGCAACAAAGTTGAAGCACAAATACAGTATGTAAGATGGTGTACTATGAGCATATACATTTAGATGAAGCAATTAAAGCTCAGTTGTTCATTAAGCCCAAATGGATGAACAGTATTAACCTAAAAATCCATTTAGCTCCAAAGCTTCAAAACTTAAGATCACCACAATTGATTACTTGATTGAAATGTCTTGTCACTGGTGTATCTCTATTATTTCTTATATCTCCAACATGTTCCAAAATTCTCTGTTTCCATGGTCTAATGGTTTTCCCAATATATTCTAAGGGACAGGAACAAGTAGCCTTGTAAATTACGTTGCAGGAGTTGCAATTTATGAAATCCCTAATCTCAAAGCTTTGGTTTTTTACTTGACTGAAAACGTATTTTGCTTGCCTAGCCGGCATGCTTTACAATGTATACATTTAAAACAACCCTTGGGTTGTCTATTAAGCCATGATTCCGGCCGTCTTTCAAGTGTTAAATGGCTATGGGTAAGCTTATCCTCCAGACTCCTCCCTCTCCTATATGTTACCTGAGCGTATAATGGTAAAACCTCTGCCAGGTCACTGTCCATCCTTAAATTGTCTCAATGTTTTCTTAGAGATGTTTTAATTACCGAGTGGGCCCGGTCAAACGTCCCAATTAATCTGATTTGGGGTTTATCATGTTCTTTTTTTTTTTTTTGGAACCAAGAGGTGAGAGCGATCGTGTGATAGTGCATGTTTATATGCCAGTTTGATCTTTTTTTGCGGTATCCTCTATCCCTGAACCTCTGCTCTAAATCTCGGGCCTTCTGATAGTATTCCGTCAAATCAGATCAATTTCTTCTAAGTCTTAGGAACTGTCCTTTTGGAATGCCCCTCTTCAAAGGCAATGGATGACAACTTCGGAGACTATTAGTCGTCATTGGTTTTTGAAACACTGTAGTTGCCAGTTCTCCAGATTTCTGCTTTTTAATTTCAATATCTAGGAATGGTAAACCGTTTTTGCTCCATTCCGACATGAACTTCAAACCAATAGAGTTCTGCTTGAGTGATGACACCCAATTTTCAAATTGGTCGACTGAACCCGCCCATAAAATAAAGATGTCATCAATATAGCGGGTCCAGAAGACAAGCTCTGACTGGGACAAGGAAGAATCATCACAAAAGACAATGGTCGCCTCCCATCAGCCCAGGAGCAAATTTGCATAAGTTGGTATGCAGGGACCACATATTGCGGTGTCCCTGAGCTGGTGGTACACGCGACCATTGAACAAAAAATAATTCCTTGTCAGAATAAAATTCCAGCAATTTAAGTAGGAAGTTATGTGCTTGAAATTGGGAACCTCTCATTGATAGAAAATATTCTACTGCTCTCAACCCCATTACATATGGAATTGAGTGCTTCCACGTCTATACTCGCCAGGATCGTTTGTTCATCAATAGTGATCACTTCAATTTTGGTTAATAAATTCATGGTGTCCCTAACGTATGATGGAAGAGTAGTTACATATTCTCGCAGACATTTATCTAAATACACCCACATTTTATGTGAGGCTATTAATGCCTGAAACTATTGGTCGCCCCTTTACAGGTGTCAGGCCTTTATGGATCTTAAGCAGGGCATAGAACGTGGCTGTATGAGGCGATTCAATAGAAATTTAAATTCATTCTCATCAACGAGTTCATCCCTTCTAACACTTTCCAAAATCTCCAGTAACTCCTTTTTATATTCCTGGGTGGGATCTTTTGATAGAACCTCATAACTGGAACGATCATTAAGGATAGATTGACAAATTTGAACATATTGGGCTCTATTGAGAAGGACAATATTCCTACCCTTGTCCGAGGGCTTTATTATTAGATTCGTCTCCCTCTCTAATGAGAGCAAAGCTTGTGTCTACAAGGAATTGAGATTAGAGACCCTTAGATCTTGTTGAATTTCAGATAGGTCTTTTAGGACCAAATTTCGGAAGATATCAATGCAGGATATCTCACCAACAGGTGGAGTGGACGCACTTCTAAGTTTACACTACGTGAATGGTCCTTTTCCAATTTCCTGACTGCTTTCTCTTTGTAGGTCGTTCAAGTCATGCAAGCAAGCAAGTTCCTCACTCGATAGCCCAGAACTAAGACATTCTATTCTTTCTCTTAGTTTATAAAATGTATGCCATCTTAATTTTCTAATGAATAACTCTACATTTTTTGTCCATGTAAAGAGATCAAAAGAGGTAGTGGGGATAAATGATAATCCCTCCCATAGCAATGATTTTTCCATATCCGTTAATGATCTATCTGAGAGATTCACAATAGTCATCGCATTATGTCTACCAGTTATGGTCTCTGCCTGAGTTGATAGGGGGTTCTGGGTTTTTCTCTCTCTCTAAAAAACCCTCACTTTCTGATTTAGATCGCCCCCTTCTTCCTCTACTGCTATAAGTTCGGCCTCTCTCTATTTCCCTAGAGGTTACTTGATGTTCACTGGTACATGTATCTGAGGATGAGACATCCGTATCCCCTCTCTGATTGTATTGTGATTCTATATAGCTATATGCTATCTTGTGCCTTCCTCTGGATCAACACTTTAGCAAAATAGGCTTAACTGGAAGGACGTCTGTCTTTTTTCGGCCTTACAAACTAGGTTACTGTACATGTGGAAAAAAATTGTTGATAACCCAAAAAAAAAATAAACCCACAAAATGGTCACTGAAATAACTTGAAACTGACAAAAATATAACAATAAATGAAAAAATTACATAAAATCAACTAATGAAATTCAACTAATGAACTGTGGGTCAGCTGAAAAATAAATAGAAAAATAATAGTATACTTAAAACAGATGGAAATTAATTTGACCATATCGAAATGTTGAACTAAAATGTGTCCTGTAACGAGCATTAAGTTGTCTTCAAACGTCAAATCAGTCTGCCTATCTAAAGGGACTATTTGTTTTAAGGCTCACAACTTAATTATATAAAACTTTAATTCATACTTATAATTTTTTTTACTTGTTCTGCTGTGCAGAATCAGGTAAAGTACCATATTCTACCCTCCTCACATCTCTTGCAAACCACGTGATGTTCATTGTTCACATGGTTTGCTTCTCCTTTACTTAACATGTTTTCAGTTCAGATGTCGCACTCAGTGTGTGTACTGTAGATCAGAGTATGCGCTGGAGTAAGTCCCTGCTCCCTCAGCTCAGGAACACTACCCTGTAGTAGGAGTGACCTGAGCACAGAACAATCTGGCTGCAGGAAGCTGACAGGAGTGACCAGTGGGGGAACTTACAGGACTTACTGTGAGAAATTGAAGCAGAAAACTGCAGTTATCATCATCAGTATGAATGCAGTACAGAGCTGGGGGAGTTGTGTACTGCTGTTATAACGATGATAATGATGACGACGAGTGCATTCCTGTCGGCACCTCCATGCTTAGACTCATAAGTCACTATATAAACAGTGCAAAACGCTTATGGGAAGAGAGCTGAACTTTCCAGCGCCATCTACTGGATGTAGCAATCCTCAGATCACATCTAACGCGCTAAGCCTTGCAATGCAAATGATTCCAGGCCTGCCAGTTTTACTCATCTACATACAGCTGTTTTGGGGTGTTTGCCCTTTGTCAGTGCAGAGTAAAACTTACTGAGTGGCTAATTGACAGGCGTTTAGTGTGGCTGAAATGGGGTGAGTTATCTCATAAGTCATATCATGACAACAGAAGAAAAGGTTCGTACTTCCCAGACGCTCCCGATCATTTGCGGTGCCCGCCCCGTTCTTCCCGGCAGCAGATGTGAACATTCATCATTCACGTGACAGGTGCAGCTAATCACAGGCCACAGAGGTCACGCGCATGACTGAAAATGAATTTGACCATAGGGTTACATTAAACTAAGGTAAGTCCTGTAGTTAGCATCACAAGTGTCTTCAAACTTCTAATCAGGCAGTCTGCCTATTTAAAGGTGAAAAGTAGTCACTGTGCTGTTTGGTATCATTGTGTGGAGGAGACTGAACATTAACAAAAGGAAGCTAAGGAAAGAGACATAGGATATATGAGTACATCATCATGCAAGCAAGGAGCTATAGCGTGAGCTCACTCATTGAGTGTGCTCCTTAGGTAGCGGGTTTCAGCTGTTAAAGGGGTTTGCCACAAGCTGATTTCCTTACTTCCCACGTCCCCTCTGTCCTCTTCATGTTTGAAAAAGGGGGCGTTCGTTTCTTCTGAAAAAGAAAACAAACAAAAAAAAAACCCCAGCAACCTCCTGTGTGCGCTCCCAAGGCTGAACACTCCTTTATCAGCCC
>JAODAL010073454.1:0-14729 GCA_025379985.1 Phyllomedusa bahiana | reverse complement strand
TGGTACGTTTTTGGAGCTTTCACACAAACTTTAAACGTATTGAAAACAAACTCAAGATGCCGTGTGAACATACCCTATAACTTTCGGTGTCCCGTTCCCAATATAGGTGCGGCTCCCAGAGGTGGGTCCCGTACCGTATCAGACTTTGATGACATACAGTATGCTATGCCATCAAACCCTATGATGGAAACACCCCTTTAAATAGGAACGGTCACCTTATCCATTTCATTTATAGCATCAGTAATTAGCCCTTTACCAGAACGACAAAAGGGCCCTTAAAACGTTAAATAGGGGGACTGCAATTAATGTCCTGATGCAAAAGTGGGGCCCCAAAAACTGGGACCATGACCGGTATTAAAAAGATCCGATCATGTGATCCCCTTTGCCCGATCAGCCCATAGGCCCTGGTACTTTGCATCCAGCGCACACAACCTCGCCGCTCCTTGAAGGTGACTTTGGAGTATGGGGCATCTATCAGGTGCTATTAATCTCACGAAATTAGTATTCTCATGAAGATTTTACATGAATGTATGTCCTGACCTTCATTTATCTCTTATAAGGCGCAGATAACTTCATGGTTAATTCTGCTCTGCTACATCCGATTTATCAGTAACCATGGTAACAGTGAGCGGCACAATGTGGCTTCCATTCTTTCCACATGAAGGACTGTTTGATTATGGGCAACCATGTAATACATGAATGGACAAAGCTTCCAGGACAGGGATAAAGGGTGTAGGGTTCTCTGCTCGGCTGATAATTGGGATCACAAACACATTCATCAAAACTGTCTAAGGCTATGTTCAATTTTTGGATCCATTTTGGATCTGGAAAACACATTCAAAAGCGCTGCGTAAAAACGCATCCAACAAGCAGATGTGTGTTTGGCTGCATTTTGGCTGCAGAAGGATCGCACCCTATAGTTTTAAATATGGCGTCTGCTGCGTCAAACGGATCAATTTTTAACATGACAATTCTTTGAAACAGCCCGTAGACACATCAAAAGACCATTACAGTAGGGCCCAAAATTTTGAGAATGACACAAATTTTATATTTTCACATATTTTTTCCCCTCGGTTTTTATGTGTTTTCAGATGTTTTTATACATACAAAATAAAAGTGAAATCATATTATGATTAAAAAAGCTTTTTTTTTGATTTTAGAATGATTTCTGCAGCAAGTCAATATTTGCAGTGTTGACCCTTCTTCTTCAGGACCTCTGCAATTTCTCCCGGCATGCTCTCAATCAATTCTGGACCAAACCCTGACTGATGCCGTCCATTCTCGGCAATAATCCCTTGCATTTTGTCACAATTTTTTGGGTTTTTTTTGTCCACCCCCCTTTTGATAATTGACCAAAGTTTCAATGGGGTTTGGGATCGGGGAGTTTCCGGGGGGGGGGGGGGGGGGGGGCCATGGACCCAAAATCTCTATGTTTTTTTCCCTGAGCCATTTATTTATCCCCTTTTGTTTTATGGGCAAGGTGCTCCCATGCTGGAAAAGGCATTGTTGATCACCAACGCTCTTGGACAGTTGGGAAAGTTCTCTTGAGGACATTCGGGTACCATTCTTTATTCGGGATGTGTTTTTGGGCAAACTGTTAAGAGCCGTTTCCCCTTGGCTGAGAAGAAACCCCCACACATGAATGGTTCTGGGATGTTTACAGTGGATAGCAAACTGGTGAAAACGCTCACTTTGTCTTAGGAACAAGCGTTTTCCAATTTTAAAAAACATTGGGAAAGGGATTCATCAAGAAAATACTTTACCCCTCCCACAGTCCATTCCCTGTCCCTTTGGGCGAATATCGTCTGCCCCGAATTTTTTTCTGGAGAGAAGTGGTTCTTTGCTGCCCTCCTTGACACCAGCCTTGCTCCAGAGTCTCTGCCTCACAGTGCGTCAGATGCACCACACCTCCCTGCCACCATTCCTGAGCAACTTTGCACTGCGGGGTACCCCAAAGCAAAACATTTTTTAAGAGAGGGCCCGGGGCGCTTTCTGGTCTTTCTTGGGCCCTGAGCCTTTTTGCACAAGGAACCTTCTCCTTGTTTCCTTGATGATCATAGATTGTTGACGGGGTGCAATCTTTCTACTGCGATACTCTTTTCCCCTTAGGCCATTTTGGGTGCATGCAATGATGACGCAGTGTTTCTTTAGGAAAACCCATGGTTACAGAAAGAAACAATGATCCAAGCACCACTTCCTTTTAAAGTGTCCATTTGGTGTGATTTTTTTTAATCTGAAGATTATCCGCCCTGTCCTCTCAACACCCACACCGTGTTAAATGAGCAATCACTGAAACGATGTTCTGCTCCTTTTAAGCAGGCCGAAGAAGGGGAAATGGTTTTGGAAAAAAGTTTTTTCTAGGCAACTATGACTTTGCAATTAATTTCTTGAAAGGGATCATTTTTATAACATTTGGATATTGCAAATTGCCATGATAAAACCTGATGCAGTAGACTTTGTAAAATTACTTTTGAAATCTTTCTCAAAATTTTTGGCCATGATGTAACCGAAAAGGAGATCACTCGCCTGGACACCGATGAGTTTTTTACATTAAAAGAAATGTAAATAAAACCACAATTAGTCGTTTTTGGTCCGAATACGGATTAAAAAACGTACCCAACACAGCAAACTTGTGTAAACATACCCTACGGGTATGTTAACACAGCTGATTTTGCCGCTGTTTTCGGATCGGTTTTGGGAGCTTTTCTGGTGACAAAACACCACCAAAAAAAGCTCCCAAAATGCACCCAGATCATTTTAATAGATTCCTATGTAAAGCAGTATTGTAGTTCACACACAACAAGATTTTTATGCTCGTTTTCCGCACTTCTTTGGAGGCTGTTTTGGGCGCTGAAAAAGAAGCGTCATGAAGTGTTTTCAGCGTGAACCCCCATAGGAAGAATGGGGGAAGCTTTAAAAACCCCACCTCGGCACATTTTTAGATGCATTTCTCAGCACATTATTTTACGTGTTTTTGCAGCATTTTTCGGGACGTTTTTTTCCGGGGTATTTTCTGTATGGGGGAAAACAGTGTTAAAAAACCCAGTCCAAAAATCTAAAAATGCACAAGAAAAGCTCTAAACCTCTCTGAAAATCGGTTCAGTGAGGGTTTTTTTGCTGTTTTGGCACTGAAAAACAGAACATACGTAAGGCCCGTTCACACGGGTTTTGCCCGGGGTAATTGCGGGGACGGAATTTTTGCCCGCAATTACGCCGGTAGCCGTGCAGCGGGGGGGGGGCCGCAGCTCGCCGGGGGATAGACTGTCATTATCTACGGCGCGTGCCCGTAAAAAATTTCCATTCACTTTCTCCCCCCCCCGGCGAGTCGCCGAGCAGGGGGGAGGAGAGGAATCCATAGTTCCTATGAAAACTGGATTACCTATTACTGGGACGGATTGGAGCCGTACTGCACGAAATCCGGGGCCCCAGTACGGCTCCAATCCCCCCCAAATAACCGTGTGAATGAGGCCTAAAACTGTCTTTGTTGCCCAAAACAGAGATCAGCGTTAATTTTCCAGAGCAGTAGGGGACATTCACATACGAATTTTGGGGTCCAATTTTGGTACTGATCGCCCCAAATCTGTCTCAGATCGGCCCCCAAAACGACGCCCAAATTCTTCCCTCATTCTTTCCAATGTGAAATCCATGCCATTGTGCACGATACTGATTTTTTTTTTTTCAGCGGGGATTTATTCTCAGTGCTGAAAAAAATTTACTGTCAATCTAGAGGCGGGTTTCCGTTTGGACTCTCACTTTTTAGCATTAAAGGGTGAAAAATCCCTCGAAAAGCGTGTCAAATCCCCGTCCAAAAAACCCAAGGAATTTTAGGGGGTTAATTCCGCCGGGTTCAGTGCTGTAAATCACCTGTGGAGCTGCCCATAAAAAATGAAAGCGAGCTCTGATTTTTCTTGGCCAACAAAAGGCAGTTTACGGACAGTTTTTTATAAATGAACCTAGATGCAGCATTATTTAGGGGGAGTTTGGGCTTCTTTTGAACATGGAGGGTCGGGCGCACCCTTATGTTTCTTGCTCCAGTTTTCTAAAAGATCCGAATCCCTGTAAACAGATTGAGCCTCACAGGTGTGGCGCCCTCCCCCATTACGGTAGCTAAGTTAATTGGTGTCATTTATTAATTATAACAGTTGTTTCTCTGATTCCATGTCATTTAAGTAAATTAGCGCCCCCCCCCTCCCCTCCCGCCGCTCTTCTGAACATCACGCTTTGTGCAAATGCAATTTGTGCTTGACAGAACCTTGTCAGACAGGACAATGCCCTTATGCGTCTTACCGCTCCTCACTAATGGAGGCCACCGAAATTCATTCTTCCGATTATGTAGTTGCTTTGTTCTATGAATAGAGGTATTTTCAGCCTGCATTTCCAGGCTACTAGGCTTATGTAAAGAGACAACTGGTTGGTTTACCAATTTAAGGTCCCATCCCACTTTTATCAAAGCCTGGGGCTGATGTAGCTGATATTTGTAACCCATGGCACACAGTCTTCTTTAAAAGAATCACTTACAGCGCTCAACATACAATAATTGGCTCTGGAAAGACCCTTTTATTTTTGGAAACTATAACCTTTTTGAAAAATGGGAATTGGTTCGAATCCCCCAAAAAGCCCCCCCATAATAGAATTAAAAATTAAGAAAAGGGAACAGATACAATTTCATAAAGGCATACTTCAACAGCTGCCGAAGCTGGGAAATCATTTTTTTTCTGTTTCCCCCCAAAAAAAGACCTGTGCATTTTTTGATGCAATTCAGGTTTGGCGCTCTGCTGATGTTTGTGATGAAATCACTAATAAAATTTAAAAATTTTTAGTTTTTTTCAAAATAAATGGATTCCGTTCAGGAAAAATAAAACTCCCCCGAAAATAAGTCTGGCTCATCTTTAGGAGCAAAAAATTTAAAATAAAACACTGTCTTTTTTTCGGGAAACAGGGAGGTGAAAACAGGGGCTTCTTGGGTCATGGGGTTTTTATATTCTTGGGGGGCCCAAAAAGCACTTTCTTTGCTTTCCCCCTTCTTCCCCCCCAGCCCTGCTATTTTCACGGACCAAGGGGTTTCCCCCCTTTCCCCTAAATCGCCGACTGGACTATACCACCCATTTGACAGAAACAGTTGTGGTTTGAACATACCTTAAAGGGGTTTTGCCACAAAGTAAAATTGATGTGGGAAGTTTGTAAATTAAATAATAAACATTTTCACCATTCATCATTATTAAAAATTCTGCACCATTTTTGTTTTAGCTGCTCCTTTAGTGATCCATTGTTTATAGCTCATCTCCAGGGGATACGACCAGGGCTGAGAGCTCCTCAGTCCTGGTCGCACATGCTCAGACATCACCTCTCCCTCTCAGGCAGCTACTGAGTGTTCAAACCACGTGTGATGTCATTCTACTCCTGTCCTTTGGACTAGTTAGTAATAAGTCAAACAGTGCAAATAAAAAAAGACACTTCAATGAGGTCTGTGCATTGATAAAGAGAAAAAAAATCCACAGGTTAAGTTCCTGCAGGGATTTGAACCACGAACCCTTGTGCTGTAAAGCAAAAATGTTACCTCTGAGCTACATTGTAGCTACTTACTATTCTATACATAAACAGACCTTTCTTTCACTAGAGAGGGGAAAGGCCTGGTGATGTCATTCTACTGGGTCACATGATACGCAATTCAAACAAATCACACACACCCCCTTCTGAGCACACAGAGCTGAAGAGCTGGATGCAGGAGGTATGAAATTAGATCGTGGCAAAACCCCTTTAAGACAGCATAAAACATAACCTTTATTTCTAATATATTAAAAGGTATAAAGGCTCACCAACGTCGATCAATAATAACTTCAAAGGGTCCCAGACATCAAAGCAATCACAGTATTTCACAGTGTATGCTATTTGAAAAATAGAGAGATAAACTACTACAAGTTCCCTACCAAATTACCCTAACCTGACCCTTAGCGGGATAAACGCCCCAGAAGGGGCGGTCCCACAAATTAGACCTATTGAACCCTACAGAATCCTATACTTAAATATACAGTGAAGACAGGGTAGTTAAAGAGACCTCCTTTAAATCACAAAAATAGCCAGACGCGTTTCATTCATAAGAACTCCCCAGTGGGCAAAAGAAGGAGAGCATGACCATGGGGTCATCATTTTGGGTCTATCAGTTCCCTAAGGCACATCAGCCTTTCCTTACCTGTGGGGCATACTAGCTCCTTTTTTTTTCTTTTTTCCCTATTTTTGGAATGCTCTCTTCCTTTGCCCACTGGGGAGTTCTTATGAATGAAACGCATCTGGCCTATTTTTGTGATTTAAAAGAGGTCTCTTTATGTACCCTGTCTTTACTGCATATTTAAGAATAGGGTTACTGTAGGGTTCAATAGGTCTAATTTGTGGGACCGCCCTTTTTGGGGCATTTATCCCGCTAAGGGTCAGGTTAGTGTCATTAGGGAATTTTTAGTAGTTTATCTCTCTATTTTTCCCATAGCATACACTGTGAAATACTGTGATTGCTTTGATGTTTGGGAACCTTTGAAGTTATTATTGATCGACATTGGTGAGTCTTTATACCATTTAATATATTAGAAATAAAGGTTATGTTTTATGTGGAATATTTTTCCTTTATTTAGTATACTTTCTGATATTCCCAGTTTGTAACATTTTTTCTCATTTTTTGATACCTTAAAGGGGATTGCTGCTTTTTATGTTAAAGATCTTGCAAAAACAAGTCACTTTGCAATATACACTCACCGGCCACTTTATTAGGTACACCATGCTAGTAACAGGTTGGACCCCCTTTTGCCTTCAGAACTGCCTCAATTCTTCATGGCATAGATTCAACAAGGTGTTGCAACGATGCTCAATTGGTACCAAGGGGCCCAAAGAGTGCCAAGAAAATATTCCCCACACCATGACACCACCACCACCAGCCTGAACCGTTGATACAAGGCAGGATGGATCCATGCTTTCATGTTGTTGACGCCAAATTCTGACCCTACCATCCGAATGTCGCAGCAGAAATCGAGACTCATCAGACCAGGCAACGTTTTTCCAATCTTCTACTGTCCAATTTCGATGAGCTTGGGCAATTGGAGCCTCAGTTTCCTGTTCTTAGCTGAAAGGAGTGGCACCGGTGTGGTCTTCTGCTGCTGTAGCCCATCTGCCTCAAAGTTCGCCGTACTGTGCGTTCAGAGATGCTCTTCTGCCTACCTTGGTTGTAACGGGTGGCTATTTGAGTCACTGTTGCCTTTCTATCAGCTCGAACTAGTCTGCCCATTCTCCTTTGACCTCTGGCAACAACAAAGCATTTCCGCCCACAGGACTGCCGCTCACTGGATGTTTTTTTTTTTCGGACCATTCTCTGTAAACCCTAGAGATGGTTGTGCGTGAAAATCCCAAGGAGTCAGCAGTTTCTGAAATACTCAGACCAGCCTTCTGGCACCAACAACCATGGCACGTTCAAAGGCACTCAAATCACCTTTCTTCCCCATACTGATGCTCGGTTTGAACTGCAGGAGATTGTCTTGACCATGTCTACATGCCTAAATGCACTGAGTTGCCGCCATGTGATTGGCTGATTAGAAATTAAGTGTTAACGAGCAGTTGGACAGGTGTACCTAATAAAGTGGCCGGTGAGTGTATATCCATTAACAGTATCCTACCTATTCTGAGATATCCCCTCTTGTATAGGCTGCATCAGCTCCTCAGGTTGCTATAGCTACAGACCTGTTTGATCTCTCCTGATTTGCTGCCAGCACTGGTTGCTACAGCTACAGCCCTGTACCATCTCTCCCGATAGGCTGCCAGCACTGGTTGCTATAGCTACAGACCTGGCTTCTACTGCAGCCTAGTAGAAGCCAGTAAACACACCCCTGAATTCAAACTGAAACCCAAAAAACAGGATGAATCAATGTAGTGAGACAACCCCTTTAAGACAGCACTAGAAATTTGTGGTTTGCCCAGATGAAGCTTGAGTCATCTACCACATGAATAATTCTAGTCCATATGATACTTAGACTACAGGCTCCATATCCGGAAATGTCATTTGTTGTTACAGATTGGCGAAGGCGACCTTGACTCTCATCCCACTTTTTGGAATCCATGAGGTGGTGTTTATCTTCGCCACAGATGAACAGACGTCAGGGATCCTGCGCTACATCAAGGTCTTCTTTAACCTCTTCATCAGTTCCTTTCAGGTAAGATGTTTTAGTTCACCACCAGATACAGCAGATCTTAGGCTATGTTCACACGGCATAATTGCGGGGCGTACAGTACGCAATTACGCCGGGTGTTTGGCAGTTGCGCTGATCAGCGCGTACTCCCACGACGCGGGGGGTCGGCAGCCCGCCAGCCCCATAAACATGTCACTTATCTCCCTGCGCGTACAATACGATAGTATTGTACACCCGGGGAGAGGAGGCGTAACCCATAGTTCTCCATGAGAAATGCGAAATGCGCGCCGAAATTACCCCGTGTGAACATAGCCTTAGGCTGAACACAGCCACTGGGACACAGAGCTCAGCAGCGCGCTTCTGCCTCTTCCTCTCTACACCGGGGCTCTCACCAATCCAAAACTTCTAATATGTCACTATGACAAGGCACAAGTATTAAAGGGGTTTTCTCACTACAAAGATTAGTTTTCAACATAAAAAAGACTTTTTCTAAATATATTGGGTCTTTTGATTTTACCTTGGTCATGAGATAAGAGAGATTTTATCTACTTCGAGTGCACACAGGTATCTCTGGCTATTCCATATCTTCCTTCCTGATTAGAGTCTGTCTACTCTCTGTTTTTGACAAGGATTCAGAATTCATCAAAAACAATAGACCTCAACTGAAAATCTGAGTTGTAGTCCACATGACCCGGATTTCAGAAAGGCTGTTTTTACAAAAAAAACTTGGAACATTTTTCGGCACATTTAGGTAAAAAACATTTCTATGTCGGATCCACGTCCAAAACCCCATAGTGATGAATGAGACTTTTTTTTCCTGCCAGATTTACAGTCAGAAAACAAGACTCAAAATCCACATGGGAAACCACGTCAAAATACTCATAGCACAACGCGGGTTTAGGATTCAGAATTCGACAAGTGTTTTGACATGTGTCATGTCGACGTAGTCTTGGACAGAGAGCAGGGAGTGAGGTCACCATAGATGGAGCTTACTCTCTAACAAGATTAGCTTCTTTTTTTTTTTACAGATAACCTATTGTTTTCACTCCTCAGAGCACTTTTAGCTTTGTTTACTGAAGATTAAATCTCCTGCACTTACGTCTTTGTAATGTCTCAGCTAGCTATAGGAGAGCTAAATATGCTATTGACTGCTATAGAACTACTCACAGTCTGACAAGGGCAGAAGATGAAACTGCTTGTGACTCAGTGAAACAGCGTGGTGAGAAAACTCCTTTAAAAGTCCTTTCCTTCCCTGAGGTCATTTGCTGACAGTAAAAAATCAAGTAACCATATCTACCTCCCATCATTGTCTCTTACAGGGTTTTCTTGTGGCGGTATTATACTGTTTTGCTAATAAAGAGGTAAGTTTACTCCTTACTCCAAGGCTGTTTCCCAATTCATTCCAGATCTCATGCAGCCCCAAACCCTGACTCTCTCACCACAATGCTTGACTGGAGGCAAGTCACACTTGTCTTTGTACTCCTCACCTGGTTGTTGCCACACGCACTTGACACCATCTGAACCAAATAAGCTTACCTTGGTCTCATCAGACACAGGATAGAATTCCAGTAATCCAGGTCCTTAGTCTGCTTGTCTTCAGCTTTCTTGTGCATCATCTGTAGAAGAGGCTTCTTTATGGGACGACAGCCATGCAAACCAATTTGATGCAGTGTATGGTCTGAGCACTGACAGGCTGACCGCACGCGTGCGCACACACACACGCACGCACGCACGCACGCACGCACGCACACACCACACACACACACCCCGCGCGCACACGCGCGCGCACACACACACACCCCTTTCCCGCGCGCGCACACACACACACACACCCACACACCCGCGCGCGCGCACGCACACACGCACGCACGCGCACACGCGCACACGCGCACACGCACACACACACAACGCGCACACACACACACACACACACACACACACACACACACAACGCGCGCGCACACACACGCGCCACACACACACACTCGCGCGCACACACACACACGCGCGCACACACACACGCGCGCACACACACACGCGCGCACACACACACGCGCGCACACACACACGCGCGCACACACACACGCGCGCACACACACACGCGCACGCCCGCGCTCACACGACGCGCGCGCACGCCACACACAGCGCGCGCTACACACACACACGCGCACACACACAAACACCTGTAGCAATGCTGGCAGCACTAGCAGGTTAAACCGCTGTATGGTCGTGGCCACCGTGCTGCAGCTCAGTGTCAGGGTGTTGGCCATCTTCTTATAGCCTAGGCCAGTTGTCTGCAAAGTGCAGCTCTCCAGCTGTTGGGAAACTACAACTCCCATCATGCATTTATATAATCTATATCAGTGAGCATGATGGGAGCTGTAGTTTCCAAACAGCTGGAGAGCCGCCCATTGCAGACCACTGGCCTAGGCCATCTCTATGTAGAGCAACAATTCTTTTTTCACAATCCTCACAGTTCTTTGCCGGGTGCCATGTTGAACTTCCAGTGGCCACTATGAGAGAGATGACACCAAATTTAACACATCTGCTTCCCATTCACACCACGAGGCCACGTAACACTAACAAATCACGACACTGGGGAGGGAAAATAACTAATTAAGCGCAATTTGTCCATTTTCACCTAGGAGTGTACTCACTTTTGTTGCCAATGGTTCAGACATTGATGGCTGTGTGTTGAGTTATTTTGAGGGCACCAAATTTACACTGTTATACAAGCTGGACACGGACTACTTTTCATTGTATCAAAGTGTCATATCCTCAGCGTTGTCCCATGAAAAGATAAAATACAATTATTTACAAAAATGGGGAGGGGGTACTTACTTTTTGTAAGATACTGTATCATTGAATAAAGGAGGTCAATGCTGGGAAAGTTTATAGTTTACCACAGGTAGACCATCTGGGGCAGGTTACTTGTTTTGTTTAAGGACAAGATCAGGTCCGTTATCTCCTTTGTGGTGATAGGGGCTGACGATTGAACTTTTTGACCTGCTATTAACTTGGGGGATGGCTACATGAAGGAGACACCATGTGGCCTGAGGGTCATAAGAGCTTTTTTTGTAAATGTCCATGTAGAAAGGAGTGAAGGCTTCCAGGATATCCTTATTATTCGTTAATATCTGGCCCGTCGCTGGGTGAGTTATTTGAAGGAAAATTTTCTTTGACACATGGAGTCTAGTGAACTTCTCGCCTAAAGAAACGGTTTTCCATAAACTCAGATTGCCATTCATTTTAAGTTCTGGTGACAAGCAGTTGTTTGGCCTCTAAATTGTCCTGTTTGTGCAGCTCAACTGCTTACGAGCCTCTAGCAAACCAGTATTGGAGTGAAGTTTTATAGGGGTGGTTGCATTTGTGCATCAGGGAGACGCTATGACATGGCTTCTCATGACTGCCTTTGAGGTTTGCCGAAGAAAAGAGGTATCAACTGGGGTGTAAGCAATCATCCAGAAAGTTAACAAAGTTAATGGGGAAAGATAGGAACAAAAGTCTGTCGATCGTGCCAAAGACAAGGGAAACTTTGAGATTCTTAGTTTCACATGCTTTGATCAAAATTGTTTAAGCTACCCAGGCTTACAATGTGATCTCAAGGCGGGGGGTCCTACTCTATTTTTTAACTCTCAATAGAGCCAAATCAGACTTCTCATTGGGTCAACCGACCTCCATTATCCAGAGAGAAAAATAAAAAAAAACACTCTGGATAATGGAGGTCAGTTGACCAATGAGAAGTCTGAATTTGGCTCTAGTGAGAGGTTTAAAAATAGCGTAGGACCACCCACCTTGAGATCACGTTGTAAGCCATGGTGACAAACATTTTTGATCAAAGCATGTGAACTAAGAATCTCAAAGTTTTTTTTCATGTATGATAGATAGCATAAATGCTTCTTTAGAGGTTTCCATGTATTGTAAAGACGAGGGAAATCTCCAGTTCCTACTCATCTTCCCTGGGGTGTCCAAAAAACAGTCTAATTGATGCGTAGTCTGAGTCTGGAGAGAGTCTATCTGTCTCGATTTAGTTTGATGGAAGAGCGAGTCAGAGACCAGAAAGAGGTCTATAGAGGAAGTAGTATCTAGAAGTCTCGCTCAGTCGTATGTTGAACCCACCAGGGGATACACAAGGCAAGCTGTTGGTTCATGTGCAAGATATTTTGAGATGCATAGTTAGGGCGCGTCCCCACGGCAGAGGACAAATACCGGTCAGTACTGTCCTGTTTTGCGGCCGTCCCCACGGCCGTGGAGGGCGGCTTTTCTCCGCGATGAGAAGAGAAAAGCCCTCCCCCTTCACACTCACAGATTCCATCCAAAAAAATGGGTGGAAGATTGTGCTTGTAGGAATATTTTGCGGATTTGGAAACCCGTGCAGTGGGGACTGCTGCCACGGGTTTTTCCACAGAGCACCCATGTGCTCATTTTTCGGCGGTTTTTCAGGGGGCTGCAAAACCGCCTGAAAAACCGGGCCCCAAAAAAACGCTTTCAGTGGGGAGATGCCCTTAGGGTATGTTCACACGGCTGTTTTTGACCGGTTTTTGGAGCGTTTTTCAAAACGCATGGGGAAGGCCCCCAGTTTTATTTTCATTGATTTCCCTTTTAAAACAACATTTGTAGTTCACACACGACAAGGGTTTTCCACGCCTCTGTGGAAACTGTTTTTGACGCTGAAAAAGAAGGGTCATATCAAAATTTTTTGGGGGTTTTTAGGTCGTTTTCCCCAGTGTTTTTGGACCGGGTATTAAATTTTTTTAGGGGGAAAACAGTGTTGAAAAAAACCCATCCCCAAAAACACGCAGGAAAAGCGTCCAAAAATCTTCTAAACAAGCAGGGTTTAGGTTTTCATGCTTTTTTTGGGGAAAGAAAATGCTCTAAAAACCGCATCAAAAGCAGCCGTGTGAACATACCCTTAGGGTATGCTTACACAGCGCTTTTGGGTACGATTTCAAGGCCGCGTTGGATCCGAAAATCGCATCCAACAGCGCTGCGTCAGTCGGATCCAACACACAGCTGCGTGTTTGGATGCGTTTTGGCTGCAGCAGGATCGCACCCTATAGTTTTAAATAGGGCTCCTGCTGCGTCTTTTGAACCAAAAATTGGAACCGAAAGACGCAATGTAAACACCGATACGCATTTTACATTGCGAGCAGTGTAAAATCACACTGCTCATTGTTAGTTGGTGTTTGGGTCCATCTAAACGCCCCCAAAACCCATCTAAAAGGTATTTTTTACAGGGCCCCCAAACCGCCATTGAAAACCCCTTAGGTTGTTCATACACGTGTTGGACCCGTTTGGATCCAAACAATCTTCAAAAGCCCTGCATGACATCCCTAAAGGGTGCGTGTTTTGGAGGGTTTTTTGGGGCTGCAGCAGGATCCACCCTATAGTTTTTATAGGGCTCCTGCTGCGTTTTCGTATCAAAAATTTTGACTGACAATTTTTAAAAAGGACCCGAAAGACGCAATGAATGCTTTGCGATCATTCATCTAAACCTGATCATTTTTTACATTAAGCAAGTCAATCACAATGCACGTTGTTAAATGTGTGTTTGGAGCCATGTTTTAAATTTGTGTTTGGATCTATGTTTCAGACCCTAAACAGGCATCTAAAAATGTATGCAAACACCGACTAAAACAGCCTGTGAACATCCCTTTTATCTTAAGGGACTACCTTTTAGACTCACAAAAGACCCATTTAAAATTTCCCCACCAAAAATTGGGTTTTTCAGGCACTTAGATAAGAATTAATGATTCTGGGAAAAAACCAAGCATTGAGGGGTTTTTTTTTTTTTAAAAAAAAAAAAAAAAAAAAAAAAAAAAAAAAAAAAAAGCAGCGTGCTTTAGATTTTCCTACCGATTTTCTGCTCGAATTTTGCACAAAAAAAAAAAAAAAAGCAGCTAGAGACACCCAAAAAAAAAATAACAAAAAAGGGCATACAGACAGCGCTTATTCCCCTTGCTGTTGACCCCTTTATATTACACACCCTATTCTAATTACATATGTAATAATAATTCTGTTACTCTCGAATGTCCAGGTAAAGTATGAAATACAGAAAAAGTGGCAGATGTGGAAAATGGACGGCTCATCTCTGCTGTGCCTGCCGTGACCAAAACCTGGTGACATGGCAAACCTTCAATCTGTGCCAAAATGAACTCTGTACACAGACCAGAATCAAGAAAAAAAATAAAACCTGACTCAATGGTCCAAATGGGATTTAAAGTTGAAAGGGGAGACGGACCCTTTTCAAGAAGGCTGGTAAGCTTTTAAAGGGGGTTTTCTCCTACGACGATTAATTGAAAATGTGGGGGGGCCAAAAATTAAGGAGTAAGTCCTTGGTTACTATTGGCAAAAATGCTACGGTTTTAGAGAAGGGTGGTTTACATGTCTTTGCAACGGTGTTTGATTTTGGTTTAGGGGAACATTCTGTCCCGCCCAGGGGCGTGCACTGCAAGGAAAGGGAGTGAAGAAGAGGGGGAGGGGGTGTGTTTGGGAGGCAAGGAGAGAAGCAGTGAGAGGACTTGCAGGGGGTTGTGTTATTGGGCGACTGCAGGGGGAAACAAA
>JAODAL010073453.1:0-14729 GCA_025379985.1 Phyllomedusa bahiana | reverse complement strand
CCCATGGGGGGGGCGTACAGGCCATAGCTTAGAGGCCCAGTCTCCTAGAGGGGAGGAACAGAGGAATCACCCCCTGGAGATTGTGTTACAGCTATGGCCTGTACGCCTCCAAGTCTTATAACCGGTAAACTCCCATTAGATAGGTTGGTAGGCCCTAAGCAGGTAGGTTAGTAGGCTCCAGGTAGGTAGGTAGGCAGTACATAGGCCCCAGGTAGGTAGATAGGTCCTAGGTAAATAGGCAGTAGTTAGGCAAGTCTCAATTAGGTAGATTGGCCATAGGTAGGCAGTAGTTAGATTCCAGTTAGGTAGGCAGCCCCCAGTTAGGTAGGTAGGCTGTTGCCAGGCCCCAGGTAGCTAGGTAGATAGGGTATAGGTGGGGCCCACATAGGTAGGTAGGTAAATAGGCTATAGGGGACCCAAATAAGCAGACAGGCTTTAGGTAGGCTATAGGGGCCATATAGGCAGACAGGCAAGGTTTAGGTAGGGTATAGGGGCCGTAAAGGTAGGAAGGCAGGGTTTACATAGTATATAGGGGCTCTATATAGGTAAGCAGGCAGAATTTAGGTAGGGTATAGGGGCCATATAGGTAGGCAGGCAGGGTTTAGGTAGGGTATAGGGGCCAAATAGGTAGGTAGGCAGGGTTTAGATAGCTATAGGGGTCATATAGGTAGGCAGGCAGGGTTTAGGTACTTATAGGGGCCATACAGATAGCCAGGCAGGGCTTAGGTACTTATAGGAGCCATAGAGATAGTCAGGCAAGGATTAGGTACTTATAGGGGCCATATAATCAGTGTTTAGATACTTATAAGGGTCATATAGGTAGTCAGGCAGGGCTTAGACAAGCTAGATTAATGTTAAAAAAGGGAAATAACTCGCTCACCTGTCCCACGATCCCTCGATGCGACCAGCTCAGCTCCTGGACAGTTTCTGTGCTCGGCTCAGGCGGTGCGATGATATGATGTCATCATGCCGTCCACGTCAGGACTGTGGGCCAGTGTCTGGTAAGCTTAAAGGGGTTGTCTCACTACATTAATTCATCTTACCTCAGTCCTGTTTTGTTGGTTTCATTTTGAATTCAGGGAAGTGTTTACTGGCTTCTACTAGGCTGCAGTAGAAGCCAGGTCTGTAGCTATAGCAACCAGTCCTGGCAGCCTATCAGGAGAGATTGAACAGGTCTGTAGCTATAGCAACCTGAGGAGCTGATGCAATTCATACAAGAGGGGATATCTAGGAATAGCTAGGATATTGTTAATGGACATATATTCCAAAGTGACTTGATTCCGCAAGATCTTTAGTATAAAAAGCGATCCTTGTAGTGAGACGACCCCTTTAAGGTCTGCCAGCCAGATTAGCAGAGCGGAGCGCAGTGAACTTTTATGTTCAAGGCCAGCAGGCACAGGAGCGGCACTACCAGGGTAGCATATGTGATAGCACCTGCCCCAGGGCCCAGGTCCCATAGCAGCCACTACGTCTGCTACCCTGGTAGTTACGCCCATGCTACCAGTGAATGTGAAACATATGACTTAAGGGGATGGAGCAAAATAATAAACTGAGGTGCACCCATTATGAAAGTCATAAACGAGGTGCCCAATATGGGTTAATCTAGTCTGTGAAGTACACAGTGTTTACTTATCGATATTACAATGATAAAATGATTAATAGCTTTCAATTCAGGCACACTAGAAAGGGTAGTAGTCATGACCCATTTACAACTCCCTTTAGGGAGTACACAATAAAAATGGATGCTCTGACACGTTCTGGGTGGTAATAGAAAAGTATAGAAATAGATTTGAAAAGAACTTGCTGAAATGGAATTTGCATCTACAACCCCTGGCAAAAATTATGGAATCCTCTCACCTAGAGGATGGTCATCTAGATTTTTTACTTCATAGCAAGTATACAAATCACAAAAGTGACACAAGACAGTGGAGCAATCCTGGCATCAAAAAACAAACCTCATGTAAATAACAGTATATTATTAAAGTTACTGCTATGTTTATCCAGATCAAGCATAGGAAAAAATATAAGGATTAATGTACACTCCAAAAACAAATAGCAGCATAAGGATAAAAATGCTGTTTAGTCTGTAGTTAAAAGGAGAATTGTCAAAACAATGGAAACTATGATGAAAATCCAACACAAAAGTGGTAAAACTGTTGGTTAATCCTGGTCAACCGTGAGTAAATTTTGGTGCTAGAGTAAAAGAAATGAGAAGATTATAAAAGTTTGATGATGATTACAAAAAAATTTTCTCATTGTTGAGCGATTCTATAATTTTTTTTCCTCTACTTGATCTGAAAAAAATAATATATGCCATTAATGGAAATAAGTAACTTTTGCCAAAGCCCTGTTCTGTAGGTGGTTGTCAAGTGATGATCTTTTTTCATGTAAAAGGGACAGACTTGTTGGGAAAAAAAAAATCCTGTCACCGCTATTCCAACACTGCCGGGCTCTCACCTGATCTTCATTTCCGGGTGCTTGGTCTTGTTACATATGAAGTGGAGCTAATGAATGGCTACCTCGGGTTATTGCTATAGCCGGGGCTTGGCTGAGCAGGAATATACTGTGTTTCATCACCAGGTTTTAGGAAGAGGAGATCTGGGTAGTGTGGAAACAGTGAAAGAGGAGCAGTGAGGCAAATCTTGCTTCTTTTACACACAAATGTATGACTCACTTTCGGCCGTCATCTTGGTTTAGCTCGGGGGTCATTCAGCTCTCAGATCGCCGTCTTTTGTAAACAGTATTGGCACACTGATATCAGGGTTCGGTTTAACATTGATCTCAGCCAGCTTTATTCAGGCACAGGATAATAAAACATAAACCATAAACAGAAACCTCAGGCCCTCCAGCCACTAAATACACATACAGGGAGTCCCTCACTGTCTAGTGATCTGTGTCGACCACCAAAACCACAGTACTCTTACTGTTGCAATACTAGCCTGGGGACCAGAGCCTTTCTCCTTGGCTCCTCTGCTGCTCCACTCCAAATAGCAGACCACGCCCCCTGAACACCTGTACTCCCAGGCTTTTGTAGGCCTCCAGAGACGTGTCCAAGACCTGGCCTGGAACACAGGGAGTAGACACCCAACCAACACATTGTCTACTCCCAATAAGAGCCTAACCAGGAACGGCTGAAAAGCCAAACTAATTATACACAGTTGTCAACCACTTAGTATGGCTGACAATACATATGGCTGGCTCCTATCCCACCAAGGTCAGGTAGCCTTGGTGGCGTGTTGTTTAGACTGTGTTATAAAAGTCTGAATTTAACCAAACTAAATTCTCCTTTTATTTTTCTAGGCATTTGGCTGGACTTTTGTCCTTCTCATGACTTTCCTGGCCTTTCTTGTGAGAGCCATTCGACCCTGCTTTACACAAGCCGCCTTTCTGAAAAGCAAATACTGGTCTCACTATATTGACATAGAAAGAAAACTTTTTGATGAGACCTGCACCGAGCATGCTAAAAGCTTTGCAAAATTGTGCATTCAACAATTCTTTGAGAACATCAATCGAGATTTTAACATGGGGCACTCCCATATTTTAGAGAAACTAGAGAAAGAAAAATCAACAGAGCAAGAAGAAACAGATAAACTACTTGGAGTTACCAGCCAGGGGACAATGAACACTCTTCTTAAAAACTGGCACAAATGTAAACCCCCTCTTAACCTGAATTCATATGAACATCAAAATGGAAATGGATTTATTAAAGATGATCAACCGTTCAATAACCTAAATGGACCAAAGAAGGAAATTGTAACTTATTACAGCAAAGTTTAAAAGAAGGGAGAACAAAAACAGATGAATACTAAGTAGACAACTAAGCTGCGAAAATAAATGCTGCCTCGAAGGCCAATGGAAAAGAAGAAGGAACAATAAGATAAAATGAACCTGAGAACATTCTCCAGGAGCAATTTCTATGATGTGTCTTTCATCATGAGCATTTATGTGTAGGAAAACAAGTGTTTTGGAAACAAAAATATTGAAGGATACATTATATATTGGCAGGTATTGCTATATATACTGCAGTAAGGTTCGAAGAAATTCAGAGAATTTCAACAGCACTTCCAAAATAAGGAAAACCATTGCCAACAAATTCTGAGCAACAAGACCTTGAATCAGAACATCTATAGGCAAGGTCCTTCAATTATTATCGGGGCCATGAAAACTGAAAAGAAAAACAAAACAATAATAATAATAAAAAAACAAAAAACCAAAAATTTATACTATGTCAAATTTTAGCCATAAAAGCAAATGGTTTCAATGGCAGAATTTTTCCCAAAGGGGGAAAAAAGTATAAAATGAGAAAATACAGTTTTTAAGGGGAAAAAGAACTTTTTTTGTCTTGTGAAATATGAAGTTTTTTTTGACTTTTTTTTTTTCCCACTTTGGTGTCTGAAATTTAATTTAATTGTTTTTAAAACTGTAAAAGACAATTAAAGGAATTTTTTGGATAAAAAAGAAAAAAAGGGAAACTAAAAAATAAAAAGTAAAAAAAAATTCCCAATTGTTTTTAAATGGGAGAAAGCAAATTTTTGGTTTATTTTTTTCACCCCCTCAAAGTTTTATCAGAAAGGGGCTTGTTCCAAAGGGACGTTTTTGTGATCCTTTTTTTACAATTGTCATTGTGATTAACATTGATTCTTGGAAAAAAGCGCTTTCGGGGCCCCCACGGGAGACGGCGATGCGTTTTTGGGGAAGCCCTTCCTGAAATCTGCACTTTTCGCACCCCTTTTTTTTTTAAAAAAAAAATTTGGGGCTTTAAAAATTTTTTAAATTGCTTTTTAAAACGCAATTTAAAAGCCCATGGAACCCCCGGTTTTTTTTGGCATCAGCCCTAAAAGCGCCCCCACACTCCGGGTTTAAACAGGGGGCCTTTTTTGAAATCCGAAAGGGGATGCAAAAGCGCAGTTGGGGGGGGCCAAAAAAGGGGATCGGCGGCGGTTTGGTTGTACGGGGGCTGGGCGGTGAGGGGGGGGGCCGGTGGGGGGAAAACGGGGGGTGAGTGGCGGCGGGGAAGGAGGAGGTGCTGCAGGGGGAAGGAGGGGAGGGTTTGGATGGATGGATGGCGGGCCAGACAGGTGAGGTACTGGGGGGGTTTGGCTGGCTGGTTTGGCGGCTGGCTGGGAACAGGTAAAGGTTTCTGCGGGGGGGAAAGGGAGGGGCTGGCGGGCCAAAGGTGGGGTTTGCCCCGGGGGGGAGGGAGGGAAATAGATGGCTGGCTGGGGGGGAAAGGTTTGGGGGTTGCTGGCGGGGGGATGGAGGGCCGGCCGAACAGGGGGGGGTGTTTGCAGGGGGGAGGGAAAGGAGGGCCCGGGGTTTGGACAGGTAAAGGGTGCTGGGGGGGGGGAAATGGATGGAGGGGCCGGGCCCGGCATTGGGGTTGCGGGCAGGGGGGGTGGAGGGGAGGGCCCGGGCCCGGGGGACGGGGTTGAGGTGTCGGGGGGGGAGGTTTGGGGGCCAAAGGGTTTTGGGGGGTGCAGGGGGATGGATGGTTTGGGTTTATAGAGAGAGAAAAGAGATCAAAAAGGGCCATCCGGAAAGCATCCCAATACGGTTTTTAAAAATTTTAAAACTATCAACCCCCCTGCGTTTTTCGAATCCCCCTTTCGGATGCGTTTTCCCCCCCCACAAAAAGGGGTTTCCGAAAAAAAAGGATAAAAAAGGGGTCGGGGTGAACAACCCCAAAGGGCCCCACTTTTTACATCAAATTTCTCCCAAAAACTTTCAAAAAAATGAAAAACCAAAAAAACCGAGTCATGGGGGGGGTTTTAAAGGGCAAATGAAAGCCCTTTAAACAAATTGCTTCCCTTTTATTTCACCAATTAACACTATTTTCAGGACACAAAAATATTTTCCCCACGGGGTTGGGGGACTAAAAAAGGCTCTATAGAAACCTATGGTTCTCTTTTGGTTTTGGTGGGGAAAACCATTTTTCCAAAGTAAAACCGAGGAAAAACCTGGGACAAAAAGTAAAAAACTTTAAATGTGAACGGGGGCCCTTTAACCGTGTAATTGTTTTGCACCAGGGAAAACCTTTTGGGTTTAAAAAAAAAAAAAACTTTTGGGGAACAGGTATATGGTTTTGGGAAATTTAAAAAGCTAAACCCCTCACCGGGGGGCCTTTGGGGCAAGTCTTTATTTTTGGGTTACTATTTGTTTTTCAAAAAACGGGGGTTTCAGCAATCAGCTTTTTGCTGATCGTCTTTCAGTAAAATGTTTAAGGAGGGCCTTTTCCCCTGCCCCCCGAAAAGGGGGAACCTAGCAGAAAATGAAGATGAGATTTTGTTAGTTTTGGAACAAGTTTGCCCTCTCTGAAATTTTAAGGGGATGTTTTCCTTTTTCCAGTTCTCCCATGAAACAAGCAAGGGCATAGGGGGCCAAAACTGATTGAAACATGATTTAACGGGGGAAAGTGGGGTTAATTTGTGGGCTGACAAGGAGTATGGGCTGCAAAAAAATGTGGTTTTTTTGACAAATCCAGCCAATTTTGGTGGGGAAATTTTTCCGAGTAAAATTATAAGGTAGTATTTTCTGTACATTTCCCCCACCCAAAAAAAAAATCTTTCATCTAAAAGCAAATTTCAATTTTAAAATCCCCCGGGGGTGCCATAAAATCTTCTTTTGGGGTTTTTAAAAGGGGTTCCCCAAATTTTTTGGGGTTCTGTAAAAAAAAAAGGGATGGACAATTCTCAAAATTTACAGTTTAAACCAGTAACCCCCCCAGAAATCTACAAAAAATTTGGGGCATTATCTTTATAAAAACTAAAAGCATTTAAAAACGGGGTAAAAGGGGCATTTGTTTCCCCTGGGGGGTTAAATTTTAAAATTTTTTTTAAAAGGCAGATAATATTGGGGTTCTAAGCTTTCCTCCTTATTTTTGGGGAAAAAAATTCCCAACAACTGTGAACAGGGGAAATTTTTGTATAGATTTTCCCTTCTTTTTTTTTTAAAAACACCCAAAATTGGCATTTAGCAATCTGGATAAAAAGTAACCTATATACCATTCTCAAAATGGAGTCGGGCAACCCAATCAAAAAATTTTGGGGAAGGATTTTCTGGAACCTTAAGTAAAAGGCCCCATTCCCAGCAAAAAATTTTCTGAAAATTAATTCATAATTTTTTTTTAAAAAAGTTTAGCAACAAAATTTTTTAGCCCCAAAATCTGTCTATTTGACATTGCAAAATTTAAATTTGCAAAACGCAAAAATAAAGATTTTTTGGCCCATGTCCCCAAAAGTTAAAATTAAAAAGGACGGTTTTAACAAGAATCTGAACCACCCCTTGGGGGAAATTTGGTTTTTTTTTCCAAGAAGGCGGAAAAAAATTCCGGGGCCCCAAAAAAAGCCTTTTTCAGAGTGAATTACCATTTAGGGCGCTCACGTTTACTACTTTTCTTTATTTTTACTTTTTTTTGGGCAGGAAACTTTTTTAAACAAAAATGTTTTTGCCCCCTTTGAGCCCTTCTCTGCAAATTAGAAAACCATTATGGGTCCCTGGTCATTGCTAAAACAAAAAATCCCCATCGGGTAGGTTTTCCTTTTTTATCCCCACAGACTGCTGACAAGAGGGGTATTTTTTGGGAAACTTTTTTTCCCAAATCATTCGGGGTCTTTCCATTCATTTTTGAGTTTACAGGGTTTTTTCTGGGAAAAAACATCTGCACTTTTAATTTTTCTGAGCCCTAGAAAAGTTTTCCCCCTTTCTGCCACCCCCTCTTTAAAAATCAAGCAATTAAAAACACAGAAGTTGAGGCTGAATTCTTTTTAACTCGCTTTAGAAGGTAAAACTTTAAAAGTTTTTACATCAAGAATAACATTTTTTTAAATATCCATTTACATTCTAACAAAATACATTAACACAATATTTTTACTACTGGGCCTTATTGGGCCCCCCCAAAAATTTAAAATTTTCCCCCCTTTAAGGGTTTCCCAAACATAATGGTTTCAGCAACCCGCAATCTAAACCCGGGAATTTTTTTCCCAGGGGTTTTAAAAAAAGGGAAAATATACTAAAAAAATGGCAGTACAAAATTAAACAGCCATTGAAGCAAAAAATGATAAAAAAGGAAAAATTGGGAATCAATCCGCCCAAAGGAAAAAATATAACAGCAAACTATGGATGTTTGATCGGTGGGCCCCGCCCCACTTGAACGTTTTTACGCATTTTTGGTGAATAAAAAAAACCCAATTTCATGAATAAGATAAGAGTTTTGCTTAGCAATTTTTTTTTTTTATGTTTGGAAAAATCAGGGCCTTTTTTCCCCTCCATTTCAAACCAAGTTTTTTTCTATCCAGAACTTTCCCTTAAATGGCGGAAACCAAACCCTCATTTCTTTAGTTTTATCCAGCAAGGAAGGCACAGGCGCATACGAGAACAAAAAATCTATTTCTATCCAGAAAGCTTGCAGCATTGTTTATTTTTCAAAAACAAGTGAAAAAAACTGGTTTTGGACTAGATTCCAAAAATTTACAACACCGGGGCGGGGGGATTCCCCCCATTTATACAAATGCCCGGGGGGAAAAGAAAGTGGTAATAATGTTTTTATTTGGGGGCCAATTTTTTTATCGATCACAAAGGGGACCAAAATAAAGATTTTTATTTTTAAAAAGGGGGTTCCCCCATAGACTTTTTAATTTGGTTTTATTTTTAAAAAAGGGTTAAATTTCCCCCAAAAATTTTGATAGGTGGGGGGCCCGCACCTATTTCCCGGAATTTAAACTTTTCTGAAAAAATTGGGTTTTAGGATTGGGGAGTTTCCTTGGGAAACTATATTTGTATTCCCGTTCTAAAGGGAGTTTCAAATTTTAAAAACCAAACAACTTTTTCTCAGGGGGGGGACAAGGGCCCTTTAGGTTGGGTCCCTTTGGCAAACGGCCAATTTAAAGCCCACCCCCCCCTCCAAAAAAAATGGCACCCCTCTGCACTAATTCCTCTCCTCCCCTGCCACTAATTCCTCCTCCCCTGCACTAATTTCTCTCCCCTGCACCAGTTCCTCTCCCCCGGCACCAGTTCCGCTCTCCCCCGGCACCAGTTCCGCTCCCCCCGGCACCAGTTCCGCTCCTCCCGGCACCAGTTTCCGCTCTCCCGGCACCAGTTCCTCCGCTCTTCCCTGGCACCAGTTCCGCTCTTCCCGGCACCAGTTCCGCTCTTCCCGGCACCAGTTCCTCTCCCCCCTGCACCAGTTCCTCTCCCCCCATCCACCAGTTCCTCTCTCCCCATCCACCAGTTCCTCTCCACCTGAACCATTTCTTCTCCCTCCTGCACCAGTTCATATCCCCCCTGCACCAGTTCCTCTCCCCCTGCACCAGTTCCTCTCCTATCTGCACCAGTTCCTCTCCTATCTGCACCAGTTCCTCTCCCCCCTGCACCAGTTCCTCTCCCCCCTGCACCAGTTCCTCCCCCCCTGCACCGGAGATAGGAGCTGAACCTGGCCCACTCTTCCCAGCACACTCTGTTCTGGCAGCTTCCTGTCATGTGACAAGAAGCTGTCAGATGCGCGCAGGGAGGTGAGGAGACTGTACAACCTCCCCAGCGCACTACAAACTGCTGCCAAAATGGGGAGTGAAGGTGTCAGCTGTGAATAACAGCAAGCACCTGCTATGTATGGAGCTGGCTCAGCTCTTGAGCCGGCTCCATGCCCACGCCCTCTACTGAAAGTCAATCACCTATCTCTGCCTACCCGTCGTCCTGGCCCTGAACTCAGAACTCCCATAAACCAGAATGAAAAGTTGTGCCCAAGCACAACCAGCTCTCCGGTCTGAGACAAGACTTTTGAGACCCAATTCCGGAGGCTACGGCCAAGAACCTGTTTTCCAAAACATGTCAGCTGTTCATCATTGCACTACACATGTTTCAGTGCTGTGTGTTAACTTGCCATTGCCATGCATCTAATTATATTTCAAAGAGTTAAAATTAAGTTTTTCATTTTTATTTGATATCCTTCTGGCTTGAAAGCTGATGTTTTTTCTCATGTTGTCTCCATTCCTGAGATAGGTGCAGGTCCCATTGAGGAGACACCCATCAGACTTTGATGCCATATCCTATCAATATGCCATCAAAGTCGAAGTTGGAAACACCCCTTTATAGAGGTTTTGACATGTAGGGACAAGTAACTGTAACTATATAAGGTGCAATACACGTCACATGGATCATCTGATGTAGGAACTGCTCTGGCTCGATTCCCCGTTTGGCGTGCTGGCGTACCTATCTCATTTGGGAGGACTTGGAAGATTGAGCTGAGTGTCTCGTGTTTACATTTATGTCTATACATGTTACGGTTTTGAAGAAAAGCATTATATTGTTGCTCATTTTTCTATATTAAATAAGAAGAAAAGATACTTCAATTGCAATACTTGCTTTTATATACAGCATTCACTACTTTGTGAGGGACAAGTAACTGAACAGTTTTTCTGAAAACATTGGTCTTTTGATTTTAAGGGAGAGATAAGGGAGATTTTATCTGCTTTGAATGCACACAAGTGTCTCTAGGTTACCGCCCATATCTCCCTTTCTGATTAGACAGAGAATAGGGAGTGATGTCACTATGGTCAGAGCTCACTCTGGCGCAGACTCTTTATCTCTAACAAGATTAGCTTTTCTTTACAGATAAAAAATTGTTTTCGCTACTCAGAGCACTTGTAGCTTTGATTACTGAAAATTAAATCTCCTACATTTATGTCTCTGTAACAGCTCAGCCAGAAATAGCATAAGTGGTATGCTAATCACTGCTATAGAACCACCTGCATCCTGATGAGACAAAGTGAGCCTGAAGCTGCCTGTGACTGTGAGAAAACCCCTTTAAGTCAGCAAATAAATCCTCATTGAGAGACTAACACTAATCCTACTTCCCTCTCCTCTCACAGGATGAGTCTCACAGACACGGATGGAAGATATCCTACATTAGTCTCTCCTCGCCTAATCTAGCACTTAATTTCAGAGACCTAAATAATATATAAAGTAATTTTTAAAATGTTTCTTCTACTCACATCAACTACAATTTTTTACCAATAAAAAGTAAAGTGATTAAAGAAATGATTCATGAGATGACTAAATCTGTGACTAACACAAATTCAGAGCTTACAGAAAAAAAAGAGAGAGAACAATGTGTGGGTCATGCAAGGTTGTCTTGTAGATCTGCCCATGCAGTAAACGTCATCACACCCACTCTTGGGTGCTTAGCATACTTTACGTGTTACTTTCGGTAGCTTGCCTTAAACCTGTGTGAGTCATGTGTGGAGGTATTTTTCATCACTTAGTGAATGTTCTATAAAAAGATATTCCATTACCGACATATAATATAGCAAGAATGCAGCATATCTGGGTGCAAATGGTCCATTAACTTACACGTTGTGCTAACAGGCACATTCCTGGCCCCATAACATGGGTGTGATTCCAACGAAACAATAGAAACCATAGTTCTGCGACTGCTCGATGTCCGTTCCTCTAGTTACCCAACATCATGATGTAGGAGAACACAAAGAGTTAACTACGACTTGTACCTGAAACTGCCCCTTACTTGTATGGCTCCTACCTGGAACCCCTAACTAAAAGAGGCTAAAAAATAAATAAATGTTTTAACTACTCAACATTTGCTTAACAAAACCTCAGAAAGTAAGCTTTGTTCAGATTGCAGGATCACGGTCGGACTTTAGCTGCTCTGTGTTTACTTCCCATCTTATCTCAGCATACGAGAATTACAACTTCCTACTTTTTTAAATCGTTCAGGAATGACAGACATTTATGTCACCATTCAATTTTCATGTCCCATAACACATCATTGATGCATCCTCAGTGTAGGACATGGAATGACTGACATGATGATCGGGTGGATCTCCTTGCTGCATGGGTTTATTATGGTGCTTCTTGTAGCACCAACACCACTCTAAACAGTTCAGGAGAAAAGATTCAAGTTTAAAGCATCCCTCCAAGACTCTGGGTTACTAAGCCTCATTTGCTTCAGTATGTAGTATGTGTGGCAATCACCTGATATTCAGCTTTTCTCACAGGCCATTAGTCTAAAACAGTGAGTCATTTATAATCATTGTTCCCTTGGTGTTAAAAAAAAAAAAAAAAAAATTAAAAAATAATTGCGGACTTCCTGTGGAGCCTGGGATAAACTTGTGCTCACACGGCAGCCAATCTGAGGCAGAAGATCTGCAGGGGAGGGACAGAGTAGCCACCTGAACCAATGATAAAATAATGTGCATCAGACATCCTCAGACAACCTGTAGCTATAAAGTAGTCCATGATCACAGCCTTACTTCTAATGCAGCTGAGCTAGACAACAGCCAAGCAGTAAAATCTTAGAAACATAAATATCAGCTATTCATTCCCTATAGGTAGTAGAGAACAAATGTTAAACCTCTTGCTGGACTTTTTACTGCATAACTCCTTACACATCTGTTTTATCAACAGGATGGGATAGAAGTATAGTGACATCCTATTTAAAGGGGTTGTCTCACTACATTGATTCATCTTACCTCAGTCCTGTTTTTTCGGTTTCACTTTGAATTCAGGGGCATGTTTACTGGCTTCCACTAGACTGCAGTAGAAGCTAGGTCTGTAGCTATAGCAAACAGTACTGCCAGCCTATCAGGATACATCAAACAGGTCTGTAGCTATAGCGACTTGAGGAGCTTATGCAGGCCATACAAGAGGGGATATCTAGAAATAGGTAGGATACTGTTAATAGAAAAATATTGCAAAGTGACTTGTTTTTGCAAGATCTTTAACATAAAAAGCAATCCTTGTAGTGAGACAACCCCTTTAAGCCTTGCTGATTCTTTGAAACTGATGAGAGCCCAAAAGGTTGATGGAGCCAATGTCTGTCTGGGGGACTGGCAAAATACTTACCCCTACTTTAAAAGGTGAAATTGGTCCATATTGCATTGAGAGGGGAAGGGATATTGACCTTTAAACAAAATAAGAATGGCACAATACTACCCAAGTTTGTAAATGGACTATAAGAACTGTTAGCAGGATTGACATGGAACGAAAAACAAGGGACACTGGCTTCAGAGCTGTTGATCTGATCCCGACGGAATGATTTATCTGGTGTATACAAAGAGTATTGTAAGATAAAGTGGATTGAAAGCACCAGAATGAAATATTACACTGGGTGGTAAAGGGAATTCATCACCATTTTTTTTTATTAAATAAAACCAGGTAGTAATACATAAACATGTCTACTTAGCTATTTGTATTTTCTTATTGTATATATTTAACTTGGTTTTCTGTAAGCGATTAGGAGGGTAATCCTTGCATCTGAAACTGAAAGCTAAGCCCACTAGCTTTTGTAGAAGTGGCAAAAGTGTTGTTAAACCCAAAATAAAGTCACTAATTTTTCCACAAATATGACCTGTGCAAAAAAATCTGCTTATTTTGCACACTAAAAAAACTGGCATACAGTCATTGACAAATTGCCACCTATGCAAACATTCCTCCTGGAAACTGCAAGGTCTATCCTCCTAGATTCCCAGAGTGAGAGGACTAGTGGAGCAAATGGGCAATCCTATGTCTTCTACGGCGCCATCTAAATAGCTGGGACAAGGTTATAAATAGTTAACTTTATTCCTAGAGCATTCATCACCTAAATATTGAAAGTATAGTTGTATCAAGAAATCTGACACAATACGGACAATATTTTCCAGACTAAAATTCTATCTGCCGTCACTAAGGGGAGTCCCCGCACACGAATTTATGGGTTCAATGTGAGCTGCATAGCTTCCTTTACATACTCCGACAGAAACGTATCACCTCACTGTATGGCTAAAAGAGGTAGAACAAGGCATCTGAAGCTCTGTAATATGAAGTCAGAGCTGCAAATCCTATTAAAATCTTTAAACTTCTATAGAATAAAATGTAACTTCAGGCATACTTTCTTGGCAAAAATTGCCTAGTTTACAGTCATGGCCAAAAGTTTTGAGAATGATACAAATGTTCATTTTTACAAAGTCTACTGCATCAGGTTTTATAATGGCAATTTGCCAATATACTCCAGAATGTTATAAAGAGGGATCAGCTTAACAGCAATTAATTGCAAAGTCAATAGTTGCCTAAAAGATGAACTTTTTCCCCCCAAAACACATTTCACAACTTCATTTCAGGCCTGCTTAAAAGGACCAGCTAACATCGTTTCAGTGATTGCTCCATTAACACAGGTGTGGGTGTTGATGAGGACAGGGCTGGAGATCAATCTGTCATGATTAGTAGAATCACACCACTGGACACTTTAAAAAGGAGGCTGGTGCTTGGCATCATTGTTTCTCTTCTGTTAACCATGGTTATCTCTAAAGAAACACGTCAGTCATCATTGCACTGCACAAAACGGCCTAAAGGGAAGAGTATCGCAGCTAGAAAGATTGCACCTCAGTCAACAATCTATCGCATCATCAAGGAATTCAAGGAGAGAGAGTTTCCATTGTTGCCAAAAGGCTCCAGGGCGCCCAAGAAAGACCAGCAAGCGCCAGGGACTGTCTCTTAAAAGTGTTTCAGCTTTCGGAATCGGGCTCCAGCAGTGCAGAGCTTGCTCAGGAATGGCAGCAGGCAGGTGTGAGTGCATCTGCATGCACTGTGAGGCGGAGACTCATGGAGCAAGGCCTGGTTGTCAAGGAGGGCAGCAAAGAAGCCACTTCTCTCCAGAAAAAACATCAGGGACAGACTGATATTCTGCCAAAGGTACAGGGAGTGGATGCTGAGGACTGGGGGAAAGTCATTTTTTTGATGATCCC
>JAODAL010073452.1:0-14730 GCA_025379985.1 Phyllomedusa bahiana | reverse complement strand
CCCCCAAAAAATTGCCCACCTCTACCGGACGTCAAAGTGAATGGCTTTGGACATGATTTTAGCAGAAAAAGGAGGTGTTTGCAAAATTATTGGGGACAGTTGTTGCACATATATTCCAGACAATACTGGTCCCACTGGGAAGGTGACGATGGCCTTGACAAAATTGGATGATCCCCACTATGTGCCAGCATGGACCTGGGTGGAAACCATGACCATATCTAGAGAACCAATCAACTAGTGCCACATTCCTGAAGACTGCAAGAAACAAAGAAACTTAGCCACGCCCTGAAGCCAGTTTGTAAAAATCCATTGTATTGTAATAAAGTCTCTCTCTTCTGGGTCTGCTTCACACTGAGAAGGAACTCATACCAGCTCTGTGTCTGGTGTCATTTCTTCATGCCGGCAATCAGTGTTCAATTTGGACAGCAGTAGTCACGCGGTGTACCCCTGAACCCCAACACTATGAGACGCTGACACACACTGATCATGAACAGGAAGGGCTGTTCTATGTAAAACGAGGTCATGTGATTTTTCCAGCCAATCGCAACCATACACATCCCAGTCATGATGTCGCACACAGATCTCACCCTGCTCTATTCTGTAAGTTGATTTGCTGGCCGCCAAAATGACAGGAAGCGCCAAAATGGCGCGATATTATTAGATTATGCACAGATTTTAACCTAAATTATCGCGTGATCGACAAAATCCGATCAACGTAAATACCGTGCCGATTTCAACTTTGTCGATAATAATCGCTCAACACTAGTCTTAAGCTACCTCAACAGAAAAATAAGAAACTTATAGCTCTTTGACGGTGGCAATGGAAAAAAAATGCTCCATTATAAGGGCCAAAACTGGCTGAGCCCTTGCAGGGTTAAATCATCTGTATGTTTTGAACTCAAGACAGCTCCACAAGGTAAGGGTATGTTCACACGGTGTGTTTTACTCCGTGTTTACATACGCTTTTCGATGCGTGTTTGGATCCATCTGTCTGACCCCAAACGGACCAAAACACACAGCGAACAAATAGTAATGTGATTTACATTGCTTTTAATATGAAACATGCATCGGCTTTCACACAAGTGATCACTGATGCGGGTCTCACTGCATCTTTCGGATCCGTCTTTTGGATCGGTTCCAAGAATTGACATGTCAATTCTTGGTCTGAAAGACGTAGCAGGAGCCCTATAATAAACTATAGGATGCGATCCTGCTGCATCCACCACATATCCAAACATGAAGCTGTGTGTTGAATACATGTTGAATCTGTTTGAGATCCGATTGCTGCATCATTTTTGGATCCAATTTTTGGATCCAACACGGATCCAAAATCGAATCCAAAAACGCTGTGTGAACAGAGCTACGGTATGTTCACACTGCGGGTCTGGATGCTGCCAATCTGCCTGTATGTGATTTACACTATACCCCATGTAAAATCAGCGTCGTCATTCACACGGGTGTTATCAGTGTGTAATATCTGCATCTACAAAGAACTGACATTGTCAATTCTTTGAGGCGTTTTATGTGCTGATAATAAGAAAGTATAGGAGGCAAAAATCTGCCTTGGGCACTCCAGGCTCAACAACGCTGGTAACAGTGCAGAAAAAGACATCGTGTGACCTACCTTTAATCACTGAGCCATCATGTTGTGCAATAAAGCAGAGCATCTAATCTCAGCCTACCCATGTAATGTTTTGTAAGCTAATAAAAAAAATACAGTTTAATGATCACATGGATAAACATTTGCATGGAGTATTAATTAATGAGCTGCTTGGCACTGCTTTTCTGCTAAATAGCAGCCCTCACTAAAGTGATAAGTGAAGCATGGCTACACTAAACTCACAAGGCAATGGCTACGATGATTAGATTATCCACTAATGAGATTCCTTGGGATAAGCTTGTTTGACTTCTAGGAAGTCAGGTTGTGAATGAAGTATCCTTTTCAGTTCCTATAAATGACTGTTCATTAAGGTTGCAGTTGCTGATGAACTTTGTTATATAAAACTCTAACACTTGGTATTGAATCTTAGGTTACCAAGGTCAAATCTTCCTGTTGGAAATATTCATTATTACTTTCTGGAGACGAAAGATGCAAAGAAGAGTTGGGTGGAACCTGGCTTTTCTGTGGCCAACTATTAGACAGAGGTGGTACATAAAAATGTGCACCCTATACCATAGAAATCAGCGGCTTTGCAGCGCCATTTTCAGAGAAAAAAACTTTGAAATTTTTTTTTTTCATCTACTACCTATATGAGGGCTTGTTTTTTTGTGGTTTCCAATGGCACCACTTTCGGATACCTGCAAATTTGTAATCACTTTTTATTTAAATTTTTGGGGATGCAAAGCAACCATAAAATGCAATTTTGATACAGGGTATATTTATTTATGGCATTCACAGTGTGGGATACACAAGGTTATATATTAATAGATTGGGCTTTTACAGACATTAATACCAATTATGTTTAATATTTTTATTGTTTTTCTTTTATTTGTACAATGGAAAAAGGAGGTCGTTTATATATATACAGTATATACATATATATCTATATCTAGATAGATAGATAGATAGATAGATAGATAGTTAGATAATAAATAAATAGATGATAGATAGATAGATAGATAGTTAGATAGAATAGGATGGAGAGATAGTGATGGAGAGAGAGATAGTTAGATGGAGAGATAGATTGAATAGATAGATAGATAGATAGATAGATAGATAGATAGATAGATAGATAGATGGATAGATGGATAGATAGATAGATAGATTTTTTTTTAAACATGTTTCTTTTTACTTGTTATTATTGTTCTCCTGGGGTACTTGACCATTACAGGGTGCAACTAATAGTGAATTGCAGAATAGTGTGCACTTACAGCTCTCCTATTGAGCTCCTGGCTGCCATGACTAACGGTCAGCACCACATAGTTATGTCGTTGAGAACCCAATCAAAAGATGAAGAGGGTGTTTCCTCCAGCATAACTGCCTAAATTCCACCGTCACCTTGACTGTGGTATCTAAGTAGTTAAACAGCGGCAGAAGACAGGTGCCGGCTGTATCTAAGCCAGAAACTGCTGTGCATGCAGCAGGCTTGGCTCCTGAGCCTGCTCCATACATCCTTGTGCCCCTTCCTAACAGGCAGAGATAGGCGCAAAAGGTAGTTCAGTTGCCTGTCTTTACCTACCCACCATCCTGCTCTGGTTTGTCTTGAGGATTGACCAACAGAACCTAGCCCTAGAAAACCCTTGTACAATGCTGCATCAGAGACTCCAGATTGCTTACAGATTTTATAAATGTGATCTTCTTATATATCGCTAAGGCATTGCAGAGAATCATTGTGTCTGATCGTTTAAAGCTGTATACAGCAGTTTCATGTACTGACATAGATGCCATAAAAGTCCTCTGCATGGTGCAAGCCTGTATCTGAACCCAATTAGGAATCATTCATTAAAATATGAGCAGAATGTTTGAGCTGGCTATTTTTGGTGGGATTAGCTAACACTCTTACATATAAGGAATCAACTTAAAGGGATGTTGCCACTGTGAAGATGGGCTCTCAGCTAACTGCGAGCTGGCCGTGCATAAACATGAGGGCGCTTGCAACCATCCTCTCCATTCACTTCTGTGGGAGCTCCCGTATATAGCTGAGCGCACACACTCGGCTATTTTCAGAACTCCCTAGCTGAGAGAGGCGACCTGTGCAGTGGCCTTTACTTCGTTGGAACACCCCTTTAATTGTTCTCTAACAGCAGATCCAGCATTCTGGATTGTAACATGCCTAAACCATTGTTACTGTGGCAGATAAGCCAACGCCACTGGGCTCTTGAATTTTATTGCTCTCTCTTCACTGAAATAAACATGCATGCTCAGCCAAGCCATGTGCATGTTTCTCCTGTGTAAAAAAAAGCTGTCAGCAGCTATCTCATGCACATGGCTCGCTGGACAATGAACTCTACATCTCCCCCTGCATTCTACCCTCACACCTGTCTGCCGCCACCAACCTCTTCCTCACTGTTAATGCCCTCCACACCAAACAAACCCTGCAAACTACAGTCTCCTACTGCCACCTTATACCCTCTCACTGCTCCTTCTGGCTTACGGGGACATATTCCCCCAACCCAGGTCCCCCCCAGCACATTCCCAACCATAGTTCTATGCCTCCTCGAAAACCAGACTCACACTACTAATTCCGCTAAACCCTTCAAACAGATACACATCCCTCTGACCCGTGCTACCCCAAACCTCTCCCTTGGAGTCTCTGGAATGCGCGGTCTGTATGTAATATACTCTCATACTACATGACTTGCTTCATCTACGACAACCTACTCTTCATTGGTCTGAATGAAACCTGGCTGACCCCCTCTGACACAGTCTCCCCTGCCGCACGCTCTTTTTAGCGGCCTCCAACTTCCCACATCCCGCCCCTGGTAACAAGCATGTTGGAGGCGGCCGGCCTCCTTCCTGTCTGACACTGCTCCTTTGTCCCGCTCCCCTCTGCTTCCCGCACAATCTTCTCACTTTGAAGTGAAATCTGTCCGATCTACGCCCCCTCCGACACTCCAAGTGGCTGTTTGTCTACGACCGCCAGGCCTGCCACGCCTTTCTTGACCACTTTGCTTCCTGGCTTCTCCACTTTCTTTCCACCGACTCCCCACTATCATATGGGAGACTTCAACATCCCATCGACACCCCACTCTCTGCTTCCAACTAACTCCTTTCACTCTGCTCCTCCTTCAACCTTCCCAATGGACCTCAGGAGCCACTCACTAAGATGGACTACACACTGGAACACTTTCTTCACCCGCCTCTGGCCCTATATGACATCTTAACTGTCTTCCACACCCTATATCTGACCACAACCTGGCTTACCTTCACCACAATCTCCTCCCCACCTGCTCTCCTGTATCATATCCAGTACGACCCGCGCAGGAATCTAAAAACCTCAACCCTCACACTCTCTCTGACTCTATTACACCTCTTTCCACTTATCTCCTCATTCAATGACCAGACGCAGCCACCATTGTCTACAATCCATACAATCATCACCGCACTTGACTCAGACGCTCCTCTCACACACAACTGAACCCGCAAAATCAAATGACAACCCTGGCACACAGACTCTACCAAACAGCTGAGGCGCGCTTCCAGAATTGCTGAAACGCCGCTGGAAGAAAAATCTCACTCCATTTATTGATTTGCCTTATAACCATCACTCACTGCAGACAATTTAAGTCACGCACTCGCCTACAGCCAACAGAACTATTTCACCATTCTCATATCCTCCCTGTCCACAACCCCAGACAATTATTCAAAATCTTCAACTCTCTTCTCCCCGTCCCACCAACACTCTCTCACCCATCCATCCTTTCAGCAGATGACCTTTTGCCCAATTTTTCAAAAACTTCCTCCAGAAGATAACCTCTTCAGAGAAAAGCTTCAGCCCGCAATCCCCACCACCATCCTTACCTTTGCAACCTGCATCTTCCACTTAAATTGCTTCCCACGGTACTCATGACAAGCTATCCTCATTACTGTCCAATCAAACATCACTACTGTAGTCTTGACCCACTGCCATCCAGACCTCAGTGCTTATATAATCCCACAGCACTCAACCATATCTTCAACCTCTCAATACCTCTGGCATATTCCCTTCTGCCTTTAAACATGTAATTATCACTCCAATCCTGAAAAAAACAACCCTTGAACACTCTTCTCTGTCCAACTATCGCCCCTCTACACTCAGCTCCTTTTGTTCCCAAAACTCCTCAGAGCAGCAAGTCTATCTTCAGCTGTCCTCCACCTCTCCTACAACATCTCTTCTTGCACCACTACAATCTGGTTGTCGAACCCCCACCACTCTACCGAAACTGCCCTAACCAAAGTACAATAACTGATCTAGTAACTGCTCAAGCCTCATGCCATACTCTGTGCTCCTCCTCTTGGACCTTGTCCTCTGCCTTTGACACTGTCGACCATTTCCCTATGCTTCAAATCCTCTCCTCCCTTGGCATCATGGACTTGGCTCTTTCATGGATCTCCTCGTACCTCACTGAGGACTTTCGCGTCTCTCATTATTGCTCCACTTCCTCCCCGGCCCTTATTGTTGGTTCACCACAAGGGTCAGTCTGGGGGGGGTCATACTCTTCTCTATCTACCACCCTGGCCTACACGGTCAGCTCTTAGCTCCAATGGCTTTCATTACCACCTGTATGTGATGATACCCAAATCT
The DNA here is from genome assembly GCA_025379985.1 of Phyllomedusa bahiana. Classification (NCBI taxonomy): domain Eukaryota; kingdom Metazoa; phylum Chordata; class Amphibia; order Anura; family Hylidae; genus Phyllomedusa; species Phyllomedusa bahiana. Next base: position 8,506 of record JAODAL010073452.1, on the reverse strand, counting down.
TTTAATCTTCTGGCCAAGGTTGTCACTTCTATAATCTCCCGGATCACCGACTGTCTGTCATCCATTTCTCCTTTTCTATAACGTCTCCTAAACTAAATGTGGAGAAAACAGAACTCATCATCTTTCCACCATCCAAACTCTACCCCTGCCCCTGATCTCTCTATTACAGTCAACGGCTCTACACTTTCACCGGGTCCCACAAGTACATCGTCTTGGGGTAATCATAGACTCTGCTTATCTTTCAAACCTCACATCCAAACCATCACCTCTTGCCTTGCCGCCTCCACCTGAAAAAACATCTCTAGAATCCGCGCATTTCCTCGGCTATGAACACTACAAATATGCTGGCCCATGCCATTGTCATCTCCCGCCTAGACTACTGCAACATCCTTCTCTGTGGCTCCCAGCTAGCACCCTCGCTCCCCTCCAATCACTACTTAACTCTGCTGCCCGTCTTATCCACCTCTCTCCTCGCTACTCTCTGCACTCTCCCCTCTGCCAATCCCTTCATGGCTTCCCATTGCACAGCGCGAATTCATTTCAAGCTAATAACCTGACCTACAAGGATCTCCTTGACCTCTCCCCTCCATTTACATCTCGCCCTAATTTCCAAATATCTCCCACCACGCACTCTCCGCTCCTCACAGGCCTTCTCCTCATGCTCTCCCCTTATTCAGTTCCTCAAAAAGTCTCCAATACATTCTCGCGTGTTCACCCAAACTATGGAACTCACTGCCCAACACATCAGACTATCTCCACGTTCCACCAGCTTCAAAAGCAACCTGAAAACCCATTTCTTCAGGCTTGCCTATAACCTTCACTAAACTTGTCACTACTCCCTCCACAGACATGTCTGCCCCTCACATCCTGTCTCTTTAACACTCCTTGTAGATTGTAAGGCCCTCGCGGGTAGGGTCCTCTTCCCATCTGTCGTGCCAATTGTCATTATCCCTTATCATGTACTCGTTTGACTTATGTATGTATGTATCCAACTCGAATGTACAGCGCCCTGGAATCAATGGCGCTTTAAAATAAATAATAATAATAATAATAATGGCTAGCTATAATGTTCTTAAAACCTTATAGAGAAGAATCTTGTCCACGTGAACATACTTATTGAGAAGGAGCTTGTCCATGTGAACATATGGATAGCACTAGACACTAACACAACTGAAGATGAGCAATAGCAGCTGAGTCAGTTTCAATTTTCTTTGCCAATCAGTATGCCAAGGGATAGTTGTTGAGTGATAAAAACTGGTATCATAGTAAACCCAACAGGCACAAACAGAAACCTGTGGTTTTTATAGCAACTGACATCCCAGCATAGATTCAGCTGCTGCCATCGACCTCTCTGCACAATTCTAAGTTAGTCTGACATTTTATTTAAGAGTCTGTATCAACATCTGCAGTCCATTATGGTGTTGTGGCTGGCATGGGATATTACTTGTTATTAATATTACTTAAAGGGAATGTGTCATCAGAAAATGACCTATTCCTGGGTATTCCTGTTCATTGATTAGCTTTAAACATGTAGGCAAAGGTAAAGATTATTACCTAATACATTGCTGCTCTGACTTTGTTTCTCTTTAGAGTAGGAGCAGATCTTATCTCTTACCTGTGTACATAAACTTCCCTAGTTACCGACCTCCGCTCTCTGGTCTCGTTGCTCCAGCAGTGGCAGGCAGGGGTGTAGCTACCGGGCCCTGCAGCCTGAGGGGGCCCAAAAGCCCTTCTGCCACATAAGAAGACACCAGTATTGTAAATGAGACATGGTAGCTGGGGGGCCCCCATTTAACTTATTGCACTAGGGCCCAAGATTTTGAAGTTACGCCTCTGGTGGCCAGGATTGTGGCGTCACTCTCTTCTGTCTTTCTTATCTGTAAGACAGAAGCTTCTTAACATTACTTACAAGCTTTAACCCTATCGAACTCTGTAGCCTTGTACACTGATGTTTACAAAACTCCTGCAATCATGTCACTCTAACAGGATAAGCTAGGAAAAGCAGAGTTGATATGCCAATCAATGCTGTAGACCCATTCACAGTCTAACCAGGAGGTGGGAGCCTGAATCTGGCTGTGGCTCTGTGAACCAACATGGTGAGACAACCCCTTTAATTCATGTTTTATGTTGAATATACAGTATTTTTAAGATTTGTTGTTGGTTTTTCTAAATTGTTCACATATTGTTTTAAAAAAAAAATTGAAATCCTGCAGTTTTCCTTTGGCCCATAAGGCCATAATATTTTTGAGACCTTTCCATTCTGTAGAGATCACTTCTCAGCAGTCTCCTCATTATCATCACAGGATTTCAAAGTAAGGTAACACCAATGAATAGGTAACACAGGATCCACCATTCATAATGTGTGATGCTCACAGCTCCCCCTCTGTTCTTCCCCAGGCAAAGCTTTTTTCCCAGGTGACAGAGCATGCCTAAAAAACTCTCCCACAGAAGTCAGGGAGTCAGTTCCTGTTCACTGTTCCTGTTCACTGGATCCTATGTTCCCTGTAGCTGCAGTAAAGCATATCTGTGAATGCTGTTTGGGGCAGCTCAGGCAGGATGGATGCCCCCATAATCATATCTAGTGGTCCCTCAACATACAATATTAATTGGTTCCAGTACAACCATTGTATGCTAAAACTATTGTATGTTGAGACCATAACGCTATGGAAAACTCCGCCCACCTGAGGCTAGCCCCGCCCACCTCAACTGATAAACCTATTACTTTGAATAGGTAGAAACAAGTGAATAACTGCCAGGGGCAGGGCTAGCCTTTGGTGGGTGGGGCTAACACCTGCTCATGAATAAGATTTGAGGGGTAAATAATCTAAAACTACAGCATCTTACAGAATAAGGGACAGTGCTAGGGACAGCAGGTCTGAAACTGGCTTGTGCTGTCCTCAGCAAGGGCGGCATAAACTGTGTGACAGGGTCGGTCTCTTTAAGTAAATAACTAACTAATAAAGCAAGTCCTTACATATAACAGTCAGAAAGAGCTGTACTATATCAGTGTCTGGGATATTGTATCTTGAAATCACACTCAATATGCAATGTCACAGGAAAGACCATTGTATGTAGAAAACATAATAAAATTTACAATCAGAAAATAAAAAAGCTCAGAAGAAAAGAATATGTATTATCATGTATTATTATTATGTTTTACTTAGTGAAAAAATATTTATGATACATTCTCTTTTAAAGTTAGATAGTATAAAACTAAATAGACAGTCTAAAAATGCACCAGATTTACCATAGTGGCTCATGCTGTTTGATAATTTTAGAACATCTTTAGATTTATCTAGCTTTCGTGGACCAACTATTAGTTGACCTACTTTTGGCCAATATTCAGCACAAGAAATTTGGCACAATTTTGGTACAGAATGTCACATTGTAATGAACTCAGCTGCCCAACTTCCTGTTGGTCATAGCGGGAGCATGCTTAGCAGGTGGTCTGCAAAGGTGTCTAGACAGCCAATGAGCAGGCTGACAACAATAACAATCAGTGAGCAGGACTCGTTATTTAACTGCTTAAAGTCTAAGCCTATTTTGGACTTTATTAAAATCTGACATGTGTCACTTTATCTGGGAATAACTTTCTAATGGTTTTACCTATTTATATGATTTTGAGAATTTTTTCTCATGACACATTGTGCTTTAAGTTAGCAATTAATTTTGGTTAAAACAATCCTAGTTTATTTGTGAAAAATATCAAAATGTTGTGAAATTTTGGAAAAATTATATTCAAAGTTGAAAAATTTCTGCGTGTCAGACAGTCATACCCAACAAATTAGTAAATAATGAACCTCTACCATATGTCTACTTTATGTTGGCATAATTTTTTAAACAGTCTGTTTTTTAGGACATTAAGGGGCTCTTACATTTTTTAGCAAATTTTTACATTTTCAATAATATTTGCAACAAATATTTTTTTAAAGACCAGTCCAATTCTGAATTGGCTTTATAGGGCATGTATGTTAGATAACCACATAAATGACTCCATCTGAGAAACTGCACCATTCAATGTATTCAAAATAACACTTATAAAGCTTGTTAACCCTTTAGGTGTTTCACAGAAATTAAAGCAGAGAAGAGGTGACATTTCATAATTTCACTTTTTTTTGGCAGATTTTCAATTTTTATCCATCATTTACTGGAACAAAGTAGACGATAACAGGAAAATTCAACTCATTATTAAATTTCTCTGATTATGTTGTTTTTAGAGATATTCCATATGTGGCCCTAATGCACTATTTAACTTAACCACAAGCCCCAGAATAGGAGGAGCACCTACTGGATTTTGGGTTTCTCATTTTCATTAGGCTTTTCTTTAGGCGCCATTGCAGGTTTGCGGACACCCCTAAAAAGACCACATATTGGAAACTACACCTCTTAAGGAATATATCCAGGGGTGTAGTGAGTATATTGACCCCAGTGGTGTTCACAGATTTTTTTTATACGTTTTATTATTTTAACAATACAATGCAGTTTTAGCTGAAAATGTTTCATTTTTACAAGGAAGCTTGGAAAAAAAACACCCCAAAATTTATTACACAATTTCTACCAAGTTTGGCAATACCTTATATGTGGGTGTAAACTGCTGTTTGGGCACACTGCAGGGCATACAATTTAGGGAGCGCTATTTGGCTTTTGGAACCCAGATTTTGGTGGGTGCCATGCTGCATTTGCAAACCTCTCAAAGTACCAAACATGTGAAACCTTCCAGAAGTCTCACCACCTTGGATTCAACACCACTTAGGGATCTCATCTAGGGGTGTACTGAGCATTTTGGACGCATAAGTGTTCCACAGTTTCTTTTTCCTGGGCCATGAAAAAACAAACACCTGCAGTTCCGCCATTGTTTTGGGTTTTATTTTTACAGCTATCGCCGGGTGGTATAATTAACATGATAACTTTATTGTGTGGGTCGGAACAATTACAATGACAAATTTTATATAGTTTTTCATGTTTTGCTACTTTTACACAATAGAAAATTGTGTTTTCATGTCATCGTAGTCTGACAGCCATAACTTTTTTATTTTTCTATATATGAAGCTGACTAAGTGCTTGTTTTTTTGTGGGATGAGTTGAGGTCTTTATTGGTACCATTATGGGGTTCATCTGACACTTTGATCTCTTTTTATTAAGGTTTTTGGGAGGTGAATGAACAAAATACACAATAAAAACACTTTCATCTAGAAAAGAAAACAAGTCTTTGCATCACCATAGTCTGAGACCTAACTTTTTTATTGTTTTGTGTACAGAGCTGTGTAGTGGCTTGTTTTTTGCGGGATGAGTTGACGTTTTCATTGGTACCATTTTGAAGGACACATGACTTTTTGATTGCATTTTAATCTGTTTTGGGGATGCAGGATAAAGAAAATAAGGCAATCCTGGTAGTGTGTTTTATTTTTATTTTGTACAGCACTCACATGAGATGTAAGTTTTACTCTGCTGGGTGACAAAATTACGGTGATACCCAATTTATATCTTCTTTTATGTTGTAGCAGCTTAAAGTTTTTATTGTATAAAACAATGTTTATGCATCGTACTCTGCTGAATGCCATAACTTTTTCATTTTCCATAAATGGAGCTATATAAGGGCTTTTTTTTTGCAGGACAAACTGATGTTTTCATTGCCACCAATTTGGGAACTGACATTTTCATTGGCACCAATTTGGGGTACATATGACTTTTTGATAATTTTTTATTCCATTTTATGTGCAGCAGGATGAACAAAAATCGCAAATCTTCCATAGTTTTTTGGGGGGATTTTTTAATGGGGTTCATTGTATGGGTTAAATCTCATGACAGATTTAGAGTTTAGGTCGTAAGGCACGCGGCAGTACCAAATATGTGTACTTTTTTATTTTTGATCTTTTTTGGGGGGATTGGTATTTGTAGTGGGCGTGTTTTACTGTATTTTTTATTTTACACTTTTACTTTTTATTTATTTTTTTCTCACTTGTCCCACTCTGGGACTACACTCGATAATTGTGAGATCGCTGGTATAACACATTATAGTACATATTAGGATGAATGACAGTTTGCAAGTGTATTATGCCAACTGTCATCTAGCCTGTCGGGCTTTGCCTCCGGGCGGGTCTGACAGGACTATGTCATAGACAACCCGGAAGCCATTGTTTGCACCCCACTTGTCATGACAACCATCAGAACCCCGCGATCGTGTCGCCGGGGTTCCGATAGAGGGAGCTTTCTCCTTCCCTCAAACTGCTTAGCTATCGCGATTGCTATTGATCGTGGCAGCTAAGGGGTTAAACAGCCCAGAACGGAGTTATCTCTGCTCTCTAGCACAACTGCATGAACTCAGCTGTCAATCACCACCTGACTCCATCAGCAATCATGTGGGCACAGCTTCTGTCACCGGACTCCCTCAGCAATCGTGTGGGCACAGCTCCTGTACCCGCACGATCGTCATGACATTCCTGTTCATCATGGTGCATTAACAGGCACTGCACCATGACACACAGGAACATCATGGTTAAACCTGGCTGATCCACCTTCTCACTGCTAGTTATCGAGCCTTGTGCTACCTGGTGTGTTTGTACTCTGTTGTGCTGTCTTTAGTTTCTGACCCGGCCTGCCTGTGACTTCTCTCTTCTCTTGATCCTCGACCTGATTGTCTCTCCTGGTAACGACTCCTAACTCCGGCTTGTTTATGGATTTTGCTTTGACACCTTCTGACTTCTAGTTCGGATGTCCCTGACTATCCTTTACCTGCCAGTTCCGCCAGTTGGGGACTACTAACTACTCTGTGGACACAACCTGAGGATACGCAGCAGCGAAGTCCAGATAGATCCCTGTTCAGTGGGGTTAAAAGGTGAAGACCTGCTATCCCTTAGACTCTAATAAAGTGAGTATCCAGCGCTGTGGAGACGCTGTTGCTTGACAGACAAGTCTCTCACCATCCCTTACACAAATTGAGTTAAAGGAGTTGTCTCCCCACAGGGTTTCAAAGAATGCATGAAAGAAATTCCTGTCATTTCTTGTGGTTTCAGACTAATTTGCATAAGCTCCATGCTTGTACAGCTTTCAGATGCTAGTTAGATTAGATTAGCGTCTCAAACTACTTGCAGGACTTCTTCTCTGATCCCCAAAAACAAAAGCCCAAATTTTACAGAGCTGTTTACTTGAGATAAATTCAAGCTTTTTACTGTCTGGCAGCACAGCACACTGACTGACACTGCGACCTGGTGATGACTCACTCTCTGATATCTCATTGAACAAACAGCCCAGGGAGATTTGTTTACAGGTCGGTTACTGGGGGAACTGAAATAGCCACAGGGGTAAAAAATTCACTTGTATCTCTTTAGGGAAAAAAAGAGGAACAATGAAAATAAAATTTGGAAAATGTCTTTTTTGTGTTCCCTACAATTTGAAAGCTATTCTTTGTAGCGAGACAACCCCTTTAATGCAATTTGTTTGTGAAGCCACATCCATTTCCAGCTAAGTCATACCCATTTGCCATAACTGTCACAAAAGTAACTTAAACACATTATAAACATGCCTGTTCCAAAATATAGCACTTATTGGTAGCTTTTATGACATTTCTCTAGCACAACCATCTTAGTAAATGTGCCCTATTATTGTTCCCTAACACTATATGTAAACCAATGATCACTTTTTCATGCCCTGGCGTGCCAATGTAAGCTGATTTCTGATGGAGCACTTTGGTAACTAGAACTTTATATGTTGCAAACTTATTTTAGGAAAGTCTGAAATTTTCCAGTGTACATAATGAGCTTGTGACCTCAGAGCCTTACCATGGAGCTATAAAAGAAGGTGACCAGGCCTAATCATGTTTTCTTTATATAATATGGATCAGGGGAGTTGCTATAGGAGATGCAGAGGTAGCAGTCGCTACCGGGCCCTGCAGCTTGAGGGGGGGCCCAAATGCTCTTCTGCCACATAAGAAGACACTATTATTATTATTATTATTATTATTATGGTAGCTGGAGGGCCCAATTTCACTCTCTGCATTGGGGCCCAGAAGCTTCAAGTTACGCCTCTGATGTGGATGGCTGGTATGTCTATGATGGTTACGAATCTGTAAAATGTCTATGGCTGTAGGGCCAGCTGCAAGTGCAATAACAGCTCTGCGTGTTAAAGCACACGGCATGTAAAAATAGGCTATTCTCCATTGTATAACTCAAATCTGCCTTTGGAAGTGGTATCAGATCAGGAATAGGTTTCAATGGCTTAGTAGCCAAATATCACTATGGGCTTTGCCCATAATTGGCTAGAGTAGGGGAAATATTGTTGTCTCTGGACTCTGGAGCAGTGGAAACTTGTTCACTGGAATGATGAGTTATGTTTCTCTATCTGGCAGCCTACTAGACAAATCTTGGAGGATAGAGAACACTACCTACTAGCAGGGCCGCCATCAGAAATTCTGGGGCCCCATACAGCTGGAGCGTATAGGCCCCCTCCTCCATCCCCGGCTCCGCCCCCTAGCTGACCCAACCCCCTGCTAATCTCCATCCGGCGTCCC
>JAODAL010073451.1:0-14730 GCA_025379985.1 Phyllomedusa bahiana | reverse complement strand
CAATTTAAACCCCTTTACACGTGAACCACAGCAAGTTTGAAAAAATTTAAAAACGGGTTTTTCTTTATTTTTCACACGTTAACACAAAAAGCAATAAAACCCCACAGGCTTGCGTCACCCTGCGCCCTTATAGAAACAGCTTAAACGGACCAAAATGGGCAGCACAGATACACGGTTTCTTATTGCCCACACAGGGCACGGGGAAAAAGCACTTTTCCCAGAAAGGTTACTTGTTGTTTTAAAGACCAGCCAAAACAGAGCTCTTTACAACCAGCACTTCAGTGAGTCAGGCGCTACACCCCCTTAGCTCATCTGACTCCCAGGCAATAGTCAACAAACCTGGCTTGGGACTGGGATGGGGGAGAACCATCCCACCCGCCTTTGGCCGTTTGGTAAAACCCGGGCCAGGAAATTGTTTTCCCTATATAATGGGTGTTAGGGCCTAATGTGCTGACCTAATAAACAAGGGGTTTTTTTCCTCACCGAAAAAGGGGCTTTTGGTGCCATAATCCATCAATGGGGCCCCCTTCCCCTTCCCCCCAACTCTTGGGCATGGAGTTTACTGGGCATCACGGGTTGCAGGCACTGGAACCCTTTTTCCTCTCCTCCAGAGACATCAGGAGGGTGGATGTTGAGTCTTGCGCTCCTCCACCTTCCATTTGAGTTCATTTATATAGAGAATAGGGCGTCAATAGTTTTTTGGCACAAAATACACCAAAAAATGGCGCCGCCCTAATTGGACATATCGCCCATAGAGTCAGGGTTAAACTGTCCCACCTCTGGTGGGTCTTGAGATCAACACACATACTGCCAGTTTTTAACTGTATGTGTGTCCCAAGGATACAGTCAGAAATATGCCATGGAGCTCAGGGCCCAGCAGCATGTCGGTAACCTCCTGGTGGGCCCTGAGCTCCGTATGTTTTGCCACAGAGTTTAGGGTCCACCAGGAGATTTCCGGCTCCCCCATGAGCCTGAGATCTGCATAATGTGGCCGGGGTGCAGGTAGAGGAGAGGATGGGAGTAGTTCTTACTAGGCTCTTGTTTAGGTGGCATTTTACATACTTATCTGTCCTTTGGCATGCTTCTTAAGGGGGGGACCCCGCGGTTTGAGAAATGTTTTTATCCCTGGGGCACACTACATGATGGTGTTTGTAGTACTCCCCTGCTGTGTTGATGGTGTAAAGGTCCTTGTGTACAGTCATCCAAAAACGTTTAACCTTTGTACTACAAGGGTTTATCAAAGGAAGGCAAAAACCCCCATGAGGAAAGTCAAGTGTCCTCATTTTAGGGAAAATTCCTTCCCGAACAATCCCCTTTAAACACGACCTTCTCCAGAAATCCCTGGGCATTTAAAAAAAACTTTTATATTATTACTCTCTAGAAATGCTTAACTCTTTTTGTTAGTGAAATTTTCCTGCAAGTTCCTCTGGTTGAAGGGTTTCCTAGTTCATTGCCTTACAGTAAAAACCCTTTTAGTTTTTATTAAAATGTTCTTTCTTCTTGGGGAAGGGACTCCCCCCGTTTTCAAACATCCTGGGTATGAAGATTTTTTGTAGAAATCTCTATATTGACCCCTTTAATATATTTATACATATTTTATTATGTCCCCAAGCCATCTTTTCTCTTAACTAAATAACCCTAATTTTGTGTCAGGGTTCACTTACCTGATCAATCTCGTGTTTCTAAGGTGCAACGCTCTGCAAGGGTTAATTCACCTGGCCTGTCTCCACACCCTGGGAGAAGATTTGCCAGTGAGCTCAGGAGCGACAGCTCTAAACCAATCAGGACAGAGGGTGTTTCACACAAACCAATAGGAGGGCCCGGAGACTGCACCAATCAGCTGATGGGGCGCTGTCCAAGCACACCACTTAAACCACCTTCCTGCCTTTGCCTGTGAAAGGTTCTACCTGCTAGTTTCTCCTTGTTTCCATATTGTGATTTCCTTGTTACCAGACCTCGGCTCATGTTTTTGTCCTCGGCTTGTCTCCTGATTCGGTACCTCGTTCCTGATAGTGTTCTGACACCTGGCTTTTTTTCTGGTTTTCCTTCTGTTTTCTGATTTGTGCCCTGACGTTACCGCTCTGTTGTCGACCTGGACTGTTTGACCTTTCTCTCCCCTGAAGGGCCCTGCACCTAGTAGCGTAGGAACTGCCGCCCAGTTGGGAGCTGCCTTTTTTGGGAGGGGTTTTCGTCAAGTAAAAGGGGGAAACAGGGGGACTTTTGGGTTTCAGCAGGGCTCACTTATTTCCCTTTTGCCCATGACAAAATTTAAAAAGGCCCAAAACCGTCATTGCTCTCCCCTCACTATGAACCCCTTTCCCAAGCCTTGGTTAAGCAGATGAAAGGGGTTTCTCAGCTACCCAGGTTTGGGGCAATGAGGGTCCAGAAGCAAGAGACTTCCCCCGTAGTCGGGAGGGCCCCCGGTCATCACTTCTTCTTCCCGGGGAACCCCTACCCCGTTTTAAAGGGGGTCAGGTTTTCGGACTTTAAAGGGAAAGGGATGAAATTTGTTTTTTTAGATTTGGGTCCTGAAACCTCAAAAAAAGAAAAACCCAGAAAACTGTCTTTTTGCCTTCTCAAGGGTTTCACATTTCTCATTACCCCCCCTACTCGCCAAAAAAACTTTCTTCGGTAGACAGATTTTTTTACCTTTTTTCCTTTGATTTACCCAATAGAAGGTTTTGGGGTCAAAACCCCAAAATCACTACTTTTGAGGCGGGTAAGGGACAGTGGGGGGTTTTTTGCTTTTGAATTTCATCAGGGGTTTATGTTCTGTCTCGGTGGAAAAAAACCCAGTCTTGGGGTCCTTTTTAAAGATTGGGATTACCCAGACCAGGGTGAAGGAAAAAATTGGGGTTGGCTTACCAAAATTTTTAAATTAAATGCTAGGGTTTTTTGGCTGTTCACCGGGGAAAGCCCTTTTCAGGGAGAGAAGTAGAAAAAGGGACATTTACCCCCCAAAGCTGTTCCCCTTTTTTTCCGCTGTCCATTTCCATTGCCATCCTGGATTTTCTGTTTTTTTATTGGGGAACACCCCCTGAAAAAAACCTATGCAGGTGGGGGCTTCTTTTTGGGCCACTTGCAGTCGGGGGCCCGGACTCCCCCTGGGGGCCAAACCCCCGGGCTTTTTCCCCCCGGCGGGCCGCGGGGGTGGGGGCCGGCAGGGCTGGTTTCCAACGCCCCCTGGGGGAGGACATTGTTCCCCCCCGGGGGCCCTGAGCCCCCCGGCGCTTGGTTTTGGGGCGGCTTTTGGGGCCCCCAAAGGGTCCCCATCAGCAAAGGGGATCCCTGTGGCAGGGGGCCGACAGGCCCCCTCGCCCCCAGGGGTTCGAGTAAACCCGACCCCCGCCATTCGCCATCAGGCCACCCCCCGGCACCCGTTGGTGGCAAGCAGCGGGCCCGGGGCCTGAACATTTTGGGACCCTTATTTTTTTTTCTTTTCTGTTCAGTTTCCCCGGGAAGGCCCGGGGGGGCCCCGGCCCCCCCGTTTGTAATGCTTCATCGAAACCCCCGCTCCGGGGCCCCCCAAAACTTTCTCCCAGTAGGGCCACCGGCTCCGGAGCAGGTGAAGAGGAAAAGGGAAACGCGGGTTATATAAAAATTTTATTTTTTTTTTAAAATTTTTTTTGGGCCCCGGCTGCCAAAATGGGCCCTTTCCTGGTATATGTTATCCCCGGAGGGTTCCCTTCCGCTGCCCTGGCTAAATAGTTTGCCCCGGGCCCCTTCCCACCTAACCCTTCCCTTTTCCAATACCCTTTCCCCTGGCTCCCTTTATACCCTCCCCCGGGGCTACAACCCAGGGAAAACCCTGCCCGGCAAATATAATCCCTTTGGCTATTGACCCCCGGGCCCTTTTGGGCTACCTTTTCCCCTGCCCGGGTACCTAATTCCCCTGGCAATCTATACGCCTTCCCCCTGGGCTACCCTATCCCCTTTCCCTTGCTACCTAAAACGGCCCCCCCTTCTACCCTATCCCCTTTCCCTCCCTGGCACCCCCTTTAATACCCTTTTGCCCTTTGGCTCCCTATAATGCCCGGGCCCCGGCCTATACCCTCCCCTTTCCCAACCCCTAAACCCTCCCCTGGCTGCCTATACCCTGCCCTGGCTATATGTTTGCCCTGCCCGGGTTACCTTTCCCCTGCCCGGGCCCTAAAATGATGCCCTGCCCTGGCTACTTTCCCCTGCCTGGCTATATGTTTGGCCCTTTGCCCCCTACCTTTTCCCTTTCCCTGGCTGCCTATCCCTTTTGCCCTTGCCAAAACCCTTTAAAACCCGGGGCCCCAAACCCCCCTTATTATTTTTTTCCCCGGGGCCCAGGCCCCTTTTAACCCTTTGCCCTGGCAAATATTCCCTTTGGGGGCCCTGGGCTACCTTTTGCCCGGGGCCCCTGGCTTATTATGCCCCTGGACCCGGGCCCAAAACCCTTTTTTTAACCCCTCCCTTTTTGGCTACCTATAACACCTTGCCTTTTTTTTTGGGGTCTATAGGGGGTTTTTTTGGGCTGGGCCGGGGGGCAAAAAACCTAAAAACCGGGGGCTGCCCCTGGCTTAAACCTAAAAAAAAAACCCCTTGGGCCCTTTTTTGGGCCTTATTGGGGAATTTTTTGGCCCTTGCCCTTTTTGGGGCTAAAAGGGGGGGGGGATTTTGGGTTTTGGCCAGGGGGGTTTTTTACCTTTAATAACCCCCTGGATTTGGAAAATTTTTTCCCCCCTTTTCCTTTTTGGCCCGTTTTTAAAAAAAAAATTTTTTTAAAAATTTGGAAATTGGCCCTGCCCCTGCAAAAAACCTAAAAACCCTCCCTGGTAAACCCCCTTTTCCCTGGTTTTTTTTGAACCCCCTGCCCGGGGTTTTTCCTTTTTTTAGGGACCCGGGGGGCCCTGGTCCCTATAAATACCCCTTTCCTAAAAAATTTACCCCCTTTGGCCCTGGGGGGGCCTTTTACCCCTGCCCTTGGGCCGGCCGTAAAAATTACGGGGTTCCCTGGCCGGGGGCCTATTTTACTTTTTCCCGGGGGTTTCTGCCTATAATGGGCCCTTTTTTGGTTTCGGCCCTTTTGCCTGTATTACCGGGGGCCCCCTTTCCTCCCTTGGTCAAGGGTTCTCCCTTTTAAGGGCAATTTCCCTTCCTTGGGTTACTTTTGGGGGGCCCTGGGCCTATTCCAAATTTTGGGGCCCTCCCTTTTTTTAATGGGGGGTTTCCCCTTTTCCCCCCTTTTTTAACCATGACAAAAAATTTTTTCCTGACAATTTTTTTAATTTCCCTAATTTTTATGGCCCTTAACAAAAAATTTTAGGGGGAAATTTTTTTGAAATTAAAATTTTCCCTGGTAAAAAAAAAAAGGAGCTTAAAAAAGTTTTTGTTTTAAAATTCAAAACAAGAATTTTACCAAAAAACATTTGGCCAAATTCCTGCCGGACCAAGGAGAAATTTAAATTTTAAAAATGGGAAAAACCGCCAAACAGGGAAAAATATGGGGGTTTTTGGGCCGAAGAAATAAAAGGAGAAAAACCCCCACCAGAGTTTTTTGACGGTTCTTCCCTTTTTCCCCCTTTTCTTTCCTTTTGGTTCATTTTTACTTCGGGGTTTGGCCTATCAGTTCCCCCTTTAAAATCCAAAAGGTGATGGTTTTGAAACCCTAAACTTTTTTTGGGGAAAGGGATTGGGGGGTTTTGGGGGGGGGTTATGGTGGGGGGTTATTGGGGGCATGGGGCTTTCCCCGTTTTGGGGGAAAGGGCCAAAGGGGCAAAACCCCTTTGGGACCGGTGATAAAGGGGTTTTTTTGGGGGCCCACTTTCTTTTGGGGCCCGGTATTAGGGGACTCCAACCCACGGGGCGGGTTTTGGGGGTGGCATTTTTGGGGGAAGGGGGGCTTTTTTTGGGGGAAAGAATGGGATATTAATATCGGGGGCCCCTTTTGGGGGACGGGCAAAAGGGGCAAAAAAGGGGGCGGGGCCAAAAATCGGGGGAAAGGGCCATTTACAGGGGTTAGGGCAAAGGGGTTAAGACATTTTGGGGCCGGGGGCGGGGAAACCCAAGGGGACTTTTTGGGGGTAAGCGGGATGGGGGGGTTTTGGGGGGGTCTGGGTTTGGGGGCCCAGGGGCCAAAAAAGGGGCTGGAATTTTATTCCCAGTAAGGGGCCCTGCGGGGGGGCCAAGGGACCTTTAAGGGGGAAATCCCTTTAAAAAATCCAGGGGGACCGGGGGTTATCCCTGGGGGGGGGAAAGGGGTCCCGGGGTTTTTTTCCGGAAATTTGGGGCCGGCAAAAGGGGGAAGGGACCAGGGGCCAAAGGAAAAAAACCCAGGCAAAAGGGGAACCTTTGGGGGGAAGGGGGGGTTCCACCCTAGGGGGAACGGGAAATTTCCCCCTTTTGGGGAATCGGGTTAAAGGTTTTTAAAACTCCCAAAAATTTTCCCCTTTAATCCATGTGGTTTTAGGGGCCCCCTGGATGCCCCCATTTTGGTTTTCCATGGCGGGCCTTCCGGCTAGGGACCCCGTGCCCTGTGGGCACCCCCCTACCAAATTTTCCCCTCCCCCAGTTTGGGGGGCAATTGATTCCCCCACCCCAAAAATTGGTTAAGGGCAATAGTTGGGCCTTTTTATAGGGGGGTTCCGGGGGAGTTTTTGGGGGACATTTTTTTGGGGAAAGGAAAAAACCGGGATTACATCGTTAAAAAATTGTATTCTTTTTTATTATGGGGGGGTTTTCCCCGCGGGTCGTTTTTTTGGTAGTTCCCCTGGTTCAAAAACAAAAACCCTTTTTGACTGAAATTTCTCAAAAATTTAAATTTTTTTTTTGGGGGTAAACAGTGTTTTAAACCCAGATGTTTCCCAAAATTTTGTACTCTTTAATAGGGAAAATTTAAAAAAAATTTTCCCTTTCCTTTTTTCCCTTAAATTTTGGGTGAGTTTTTTTTCCCAAGGGCACAGTGGAGATCCTACCCCTTTTTAATTGAACTGTTGCCGGGCGAAAAATAGATAATCTGTCGGGGTAAGCAGAGATTTTGCGATGAAGCAAAACTTTTGCAAAAAAGTCTACAGAACCCCCCATACCCCACCCCTTCTGTGTTTCCCTTTTGCCCCCTCTATTTTTTGTTTTAAAAGGAAACTCAATAAAAAAAATTTGAAAAAAAAACCCAATTTCCCCTTACCTTTGATTCCAGGCGGGCCCTGAAATTTTTTCATAAATAATCTTGGAAGAACTACAAAATCACACCCAATACTGGCCCTCATTTTTTGTGAAAACCTAAGGGGCGAGACAAATCCCCAAAATTTGGGTTCACTCCCTTCTGGAACCAAGGGTTTTTTGGGGAGTTACAAAACCCAGCAAAATTGGGAAACCCTGCCACTGTTCCCGGTAAATTGGGGGGGATCCCCCGGGACCCCCAACCCGAGGGTTTATAAGCCACCCCCGGGAGGGGGTTTAAAGGAAGGCCGGTTTTCACCCAGAGACGCCCAAATGGGATGGACTTGTGAGGGGGGGTTTAAACTACCGGTCACTCCCCCAACTGACTTTCCTTTGGCTTGCCGGGGCCCAGCCGAGGTGGTTTCCCGCGGTACAAAAATTTTAAAGCGGCTCTTTTAGTCGGGGGACAGGCAAAAGGGTCAAAAAAGGGCGGCAAGGGTTTCTGGTCGGGGGCCCAAAGGCCAAGGGTAATGGTACACAGTAGACAAACAAAAATTACTCGGGAAGGGCTTCCCCAAAAGGGCCCCGGGCATTTATCGATCTCGGCAAGGGGGCAAAGGGAAAGAGGAAAGGGCAAAAATTTGGGTAAAAGGCCCCCGGGTTAAACCCCCAAATAAAGGGGGCGCCTGCCCCTTTAAAATTTTGGGCCAAAGAAACCGGTGCCCGCCCTTGGGGGGAAGGAGGGCACCCGGCCGGAAGCAAAACGCCCCCGGGGGCCGAAAACCCAAATTTTACTTAAACCCTCAGAGCTGGGGGCCCCCACAGCCCGAGTCCCGGGCGGGGGGCCCCGGGCCGAAACCCTGGGAACTTTTGCGGAGGTGCGGGGGGCCCCGAGCCCCGAAAAGGGGGTCGAAAAGGCCCCAATTGGTAACGGACCCCCCCCCGGGGGCCTCCCCTCTTTTCTACCCCCCCGCATTAAATTTAGACAGGGGCCCCCCCATCCGGGGATGTTACCCCCCTCCTTCCCAAAACCCTTCCAGACGGCCAAAAAAAATTGCCCTCTCCCAAACCCGCCCCTTCGACCCCCCCAAAAAATTTTTTATTTGCCCCCGGTAAAAACAGGGGGTGGGGGTTCGCCACAGGAGACGGGGGAACCACAGATCGGGGAAAACCCGGTTAGGGAAATAAACCGGGTTTCTCAGAAAGACGTGGAAGGGGGTTTGGGGATGCGAAATTTTGGAGGGAAAACCGGGATTTTTGAAACCCACCGGATTGATGCGTTTTCAGGCCCTTCCCAAAGGGAAACCTAAAAAAACCCCGGGCCCCTAGCTTGTAGCTGGGGTTTTTTAAAGGGACATACCTGGGGGGACAGCCCCTACCCTTTTCCCCCGGAAAAAAGGAAGGAGGGGTCTTCTTTTTTTTGTCCGCTTGGACCTTCATACGGGGCCCAGGCCCGGGGTTGGGATTGGGGGCGTTTTCCCTTACAAACGGCCCGATAGGTTGCGGACCAGTTTATCCAACCGAGTACCTGGAGGGGCAGGGGCAGCGGGGGAAAGGGGTGGGCGGGGATGCCCAACCCGGGTGACGATGAAGAAGGGGGATTCCCCCCGGGAAACCCGAGCCAGGAAAAAATTATATGAAAAATTCGCCAATGGCAATTGACTGGACCAAACAAACTTGCTTGGGATACCAAAGGGGGCAAGATAGGTTTCCCAGGACCTGGTTCACTTCCACTTGCCCATTTTATTGTGGGGGGGGGCCCCGGAAGAGAAATCCCCAAATTCCCCCCTTGTAAATTTGAGAACCCGGGGCCTCCCAAAAACTTTAGACGAATTTGGGAAATCCCTGATCCAGACAATTGTAGGGGAAAGGGCCCCCATGGGGAAGATATGGGTTAAAAAAAAAAATTGGCGAGTTGGGGGGGCAGTAGGGAGACCGGGCAAGGGAAAAGAAATGTGCCTTTTTTGAAAAAAAAGGTCAGTTTCCACCCAGAAAACGGGATTTCCCTTAAAAGGGGCCCGGGGTTTCGGGTTTTTAAAAACCATCGCCAAAAGGGGTTTCCAAAATTCGCTAGGTACTGGCAGAGATTGGATAATCCCGCCGATTTGAGTCGAGGGGGACTTGGGTTTCGGGCACAGGTTTGGGGGAAGGGCCCCACAAAATCCTTCACATCTTTTTTGGGGAGGTCCCCCGGGCACCAGTAAAAAACCGGGGAAATCAAGGAACAATTTCCCCCTTGTCCCCTTGGGGTTTCCATTTTTGTTGGCGTTTGGGGGAAAAGCTCCCCATTGTTTGAGGGTTTTAAAGGGGGTGGGGGAGACCCAACGTTCCTGGAGGTATGATTTTTGCCGGGGGGAAAACGGTCTCCTCCCCCCACTGACGTTTTGAGGCACGGGGAAAAGGGGGTGGCCCCTTTATGTTCTCTCCCGGGTTTGGAAAAGGATCAAGTAAAATGCCCGCGGGGAAAAACCCAAAAACCCCCTTGCTTGGCGTGGGGGTTTTGACGTTTCGCTGTCTTTGGGGGTAGAGAAGGTTTTTTTTTGGTCAAAAGGAAAAATTTTTTTCACGGGATACCCGGGACCCTCCAGGAAAGGGGCGCCCTTCTTCCCGAGGGAAACCCTTTAAATGGCCAGAACCCTCGATCCTTTCCCCCCATGGTTTTTAGTTCCTCCCCCGTAAAGGGAAAAAAGTCCTGGAGGAAACCCAAGGTTTCCCAGTTTGCCCTTTGGGGCCCTTTTTTTGGGGGGGAACCCCTCAGCCCCCAGGAGGAAATGTTTCTTTAAAAGGAAGGGGTCCCCCTCGGCAACGGGGCGGGACAACACAGGGGCAGAGGGGGAAAAACTGCCTTCAATTTGGGGGTAAGTTTCCCCTTCGGGGGGCCATTTACCAATTTTCAAAGCCCCTGCAAACCCCCTTTTACCGGGCCCCTTCTGGGCCCGGCCCTCCCCGCTTCCCCGGATTCCCCGGGCCCCCGGGCCGGGGGTCCCTTTTCCCCCCGCCGGTTTTCCCCAGCATCAAAAACCCCGCCGTCCTGCTCCAACGTCCCCCTGTTTCCCCCGTGGCGCGGGGCCCGTTCCCTAGGGTTCGCGCAGCCGGTCAGTGTTTAAAATTTTAAAGGGGCCAATTTCAAACCCCTTAAATTGGGTATTGCCGGTTTTCTGCCCCCTTTTAACCTGCCTCTTCCCCCAATTTTTCCTTGGGGGGGGTCTTTTAGGGGCCCTTTGCCCATAGAAAAAGGTTCCAAAACCTTGTTCTGATTAAACCCTTTTACCGTACCTTTGCCTCCGTCCATTGACCCCAAAAGAATTTGCTGCCGCCCCTTCGAAACCGCCCGAACCCATATCCCCTGTCCCTTCCTTTCCCGCCCGTTTCCCCTACTACGAGCCTGCCTTCGGGTTTTTTTACCCCTACACCCCGGCTCCCTTTGCAAGCCCCAATCAAGGCAGGGGAACACCTTGGGAGACTCCCAACCCCAGCAAAATCCATCCCCCCCCTTTGGGGGTGGGCTTTTTGGTGAAAAAAAGGGAACCCACTTAGAAATTCCCACTTCCCGGTGGGGGCCTTACAAACCCTCGCTTGCGGGGAAAGGTCCCTAGGATCCACTATCCCGACCCTGACATTTAAAACTGGCCATGGGATCCCCCAAAGGGGCCCCCTACCAAGGTCCCCTAAAAATAACCACCATCGTGGCCCGCAAAACGAAGGGACGCCCAGCAAGGGGCAGCATCTCAACCCAGCTTTTTTTTACTATGATTGGGGAGGGGGCCCCTTTACCCCCCTCAGAACAGCAGTTTGGGGGGTGGCCCTCCCCAAGGGGGCCGCCCGGGGGGTTTTCTGTCCGGGCCTAAATCGGCGGTGTCCATTCCAAAAAAAGTTTTTTTGGAGGGCACAAAGGCCTTCAGGGGTTTTCACACCCCGTCTCCCTCCCGTGGAACCCTTTTGGGGTTTGGGATTTCCCCTTGGAAAGGTCCAAGGTTGGGGCCCCTTTGTGGTCTCCTCCCCCGGAAAAAAACCCTGGCCTGAGGGATCCCCCTCTGGGGGTCAAAGGGGATCCCGGGCCCAAAGCTGATCTTGCGACATCACCCTTTGGGGGTTCCGCAGTGTCTTCGAAAGGGGCCTGGCCCCCCGCTTCGTCTGCCGGGGGAAACCACCTTACTAAAACCTACAGCAAGGGAACTCCTCCGTGGGTTGAACTATCTGTGCAATTCCAAAACACTAGCATCGGAATTGGCTTGAAACGGAATTCAGCATTGTGCGCCACGTTCAAAAAAGGGCCTTTCCAGCCAGATTAAGGTGCCCCTCTCCACCCGGGAACCCGCCGTCTTCGTTAAGTGAGCTCATCCATCTGGAAAACCGGATTGATATCCGTTTGGCGGAGAGAGACGTGAGGAGCTTGCCAAGAGCATGAACCGGTTCCAAACATTTTGTCTACCTCGTCTTGCGCCGTGTTTTCTACGCCTCCACTGCCCCCTTTCCCAGCCAAGCCGTGGAGAAAGGCCATGCAAGTGGCCCACCTGACTCACAAGAACTTAACCGCGACTTTAAGGAGAAACCTATTTTTCCTACTGTGGCAGCCCTGAACATCTCCTCAGGGGTTGCTCGCTCTGTCCTCAATGTCCGGGAAACTAGCGCACCTAGGCTTCGTGGGAGAGGCGTCCCTAGGTGTGAGCAACCCCTCTCCTCGTTTGAACATACCCGTCCTGGTCGACACGGGGCCTGGTAAGTCTTCTTGGACTCCGGGTCGGCTGGAAATTTCTTGGACGCTGCCCTGGTGTCTCAGCATAATCTCCCCGTGGTCCTTCTGGAGAGACCAGAGGGGAGTGGTGAGATCCTCAGCGATCCAGTCCGTTACCGTACTGAGCCGTTGTTCCTTCAAGTGGGGGTACTTCATAAGGAGGAAGATTTTACGTTTTAACGTGTTACCTGGTCTTCCTTCGCCCCCATCCTTCTGGGTCTTCCGTGGCTGCAGCGCCATGCTCCGGTACTCAACTGGCAGATGAGCGAAGTCCTGCAGCCCAGAGGAGAAGTGAAGGCCCCCAATGCAGGACTTCGCTTATTTATGCATATTCCTGTACTGGGCCCACTCAGCCCAGAGGAGAAGTGAAGGCATCGAGTTGTGGGCATATTCCTGTACTGTATGCTCATAACTTATTAAGTAAGTGATGCATTAAACCACAAATATACAGTATAAAAACTTTTTATATTAAAGTTCTATATTTACCTTGGATTGTACACTATATGTCACTTGAAAACGGCTCTGTGAGAGGGCCGAAACGTCGGTTTGAACATGTGGGAATAAACACTACTACGTTTTTCACTATTACCAAGTGAGTGCTGCGAGTTTTTTCCTTTGGATTATATATATTTTAATATATATATATAAATTTTCATTATATTTTAAAATTATAATATTGGCTTTTTGATGAGCACATCTACAGTGCCTTGCGAAAATATCTGTCCCCCTTGAAAAAAAATTTGTGAAGAATCAACAACAAGTGGGACACAATTGTGAAGTGGAACAAAATGTATTGGATATTTTAAACTTTTGTAAAAATTAAAAAAATAAAAATGGGGCAAGCAAAATTATTCGGGCCCGTAAGTTAATACTTTGTAGCGCCACCTTTTGCTGTGATTACAGCTGCAAGTCGCTTGGGGTAGGGTCTCTATCAGTTTTTCACATGAGAGACTGAAATTCTATTCTTTGGGCCGCGGGCCATTTTTTGGAAAAACAGCTGGAGCTCAGTGAGGTTGGATGGAGAGCGTTTGTGAACGCTGGAGCTCAGTGAGGTTGGATGGGAGAGCTTTTTGAACAGCTGGAGCTCAGGAGGGTTGGATGGAGAGCTTTTTGTGAACAGCTGGAGCTCAGTGGGTTGGATGGAGAGCTTTTGTGAAACAGCTGTTTTCAGCTCTTCCACAGATTCTCGATTGGATTCAGGTCTGGACTGTGACTTGGCCATTCTAACACCTGGATACGGTTATTTGTGAACCTTCCATTGTAGATTTTGCTTTATGTTTGGGATCACTGTTTTGTTGGAAGATGAATCTCCGTCCCAGTCTCAGGTCTTTTGCAGACTCCAACAGGTTTTCTTCCAGAATGGTCCTGTATTTGGCTCCACGACGTGTGTTCTAAAGGATTTAAGAAAAAAAGGGGGGGATAGGTCCCCTAAATTTAATGAACCTGTCTGCCGTGTGGTACAGCTTGCATAGTATAATTGTTGCGCCTAATCTAGGTGCATAGCATATCATTGCTAGCATATTTGATGAGCCGACTTTAGGCACATTCAAATGTGTCATACCTGGTGTATAATGCGCCTAGTTTCTGTGTACAACAGTTCACTTATATAGAGAAAATGGGCGGCAACAGTTTTTAAATGTTGTCCAATTGCAAAAACAGTTCACACAAATTCTCCTCTTTGTAAGTGGAACAACTTCAGGGGGTGAGACATTTGAATTAACCACCCTACTGTGCTAAGGGCCACCCTACTGTGGGGTATAACAAAACATGATGTAACTGGCGTTTAACATACAGAATAAATCCCTAATAGTAAACCATGTATGCACTATTAAAGTGAAAGGTGCTGGCTGCAGTTCACTACATGCCTGGTGGCAGGGAATGCCACTTTTAAGGTCCACAGTGCTAGAATTAATAGGGTCCCTGTCACGAACTGCCTCTGTTTGTTGTACTGACGTGTCAGGACCCTCTGGCTGCGGCCAGATACTTGACCCAATATGTGACATAGCTGAGCCCTCAGCCCCTAGGGGTACAAAAGGTCAGCTGGATACCATTTCACAGATATCCCTCTATCCACGCTGGCACAGGGAGGCACAGGGAGTGAGAGAGGATAGCCCATGTGACCGCTGTCATGGCACTTCTTTAAACATAATCCACTTTATCAAAATATATACCAGTGTGCCTAGGTCTATATTCAAAGTCTCTCCATAACTTCTTTCATATTCCTTGCAATATTCATATATACCAAAATATGTAGTATATTCCTTATTTATTAATCCAAATAGTATCAAATATCCATATAATACATTTTAAAACAGCTTGAAAAAGTAGTAGAAAATGGCACAGGTATACTTAAATTTGTTTGGTTTTAGTCCATGACCTCCTACAGAGCATGAATCCCGGGGATAGCAGGGAGACGCTGACACCAGGCTAGAGACACAACTGCAACGTTTCGAAGGGATTACCTTCTTTGTCAAACAGCATGTCATGGCACAACACTCACACACAATCCTGTCCAGCCGAAAGACCTCTTATCAACTGCACCAGTAAATCAAAAACCCCCCAGCCCCGTAGACGCCACCCGTTCCCCCGTTAGTATAAAACCGTTCCATTAATGGGATTATACCAGGCCAAAAACCAGCCCCGGTAGCATGTAATGTAAAACCCAGAACACGGACATGTGGATCGAGATAAAAGAGCAGCCCAAGATTAAATTTGAATATTTCATTGCCCTAAGGGCTCACAAGACAAAAACTCTCAACACAGAGAAAAAGGACATTATTGGTCAGATTTGAAAATACGGGTAAAGGGTTACAAGCTGTATATACAGTGGTGGCCAAAAGTATTGGCACCCCTGCAATTCTATCAATAAA
>JAODAL010073450.1:0-14730 GCA_025379985.1 Phyllomedusa bahiana | reverse complement strand
CTTCTCTTTTTGCATGGCGCCGTCTCCTGCAGATCATCACCGTATCAGAAAAGGCGTTTCCCCCCTTTCCTGGGGCCCCCAGCCAACCCCAGCTGCGAAAAAGTCATATGAGAAAAAAACCATCATTTTTTAAACCCTCGGAGCCAGCCCGGGGAAAAAGGGGAAAAGAGGCACACAGCCCAAGACAGGGTTTATTAAAGGTATGTCTACACTGCATGGGACAAAAAACAGCCCAAAAGCGGCCAGTTTTTTTCCGATGCAGGACCTTGTTTATTCTCACGCTTTTTACAAAAGCCCTGGTCGCTTCTCGTTTTTTTGCCATCACCAAAGACGCCAAGAAAACTAAAAGTGCCGGCATATTATACAACATGTTGTATATTACGCAGGCGCCAGAAGACAAGCAGAGAAAAGCGAGCTGTGGAGACTACAGCTGTCTTTTTATTGCCGCCTAGGGGGCGGAAAAAAATGTATCTTTGCGTTTAAAAAACTAAAAGCCCCCAAAAATACCATATAATCTGTGCAGTGGAGAATAGCCAAAAGAGGAGTGTAGGTGACCCCATTCCTTTTTTTATGTGTGCAGAGGCGAACAAGACTGTAATGTCCATGCAGTCCTGTGCTGGGGGAGTGGGGGCAAGAGGGACAGACACTTGGCTGTATAACTTGTTTTTCTTTGGGCTCCATTTAAAAATTAAATTTTTCTTTATTGGAAAAAATTTATTTTAAATAGAAATGTTTTTTCTGCAGCGCGCTAACCGCACAATCAAGTGGGAAAACCTGTTGTTGAAAAAGTACGGTCAACAGACAGTGCCCCGGAGTTGGGGGCCCAAAGCTGGGGTTTTTGCCCCCGGGCCCCATGAGTTTTAGCTACCCCCCTGGTGAAAGATTTATCATTTAGGGCCCACTGAAATTTATTTCGACTTGCCTAGTTACTATTGAGACACTGTGAAAAACAGAGCCCCAACATATATCAAGCCTTGAGGAAAGTAGACCCAAATTAGAACAAAGTGGTTTAATAAGACGATTTTTGTTATATTATTCTCCCTTGTTCCATGATATTTTGGTGAAGTGATTTTTTACAGTTTAATGGGTTTCAGAATGTGTCAGAAATGAGAAGTGAAAGGCGTCTCAGTGGCAGATATGTCTCCCATGTGTTTAACCTCTTCCCTCCGCGCGGTCATTATAATATGGCTCTTTGTTTTTTTTCCCCCCTACCTTCCAAGACACATAACTTTTTTATTTTTCCACCTAGATTGACACATGAGGACTTTTATTTTATTTATAAGATATACTTTCTAATGATGTTATTCATCATAGCATAGAGTTTGTTGGGAGATTGGGGAAAAAATCTAAGTGGGGTAAACACAAATGATGTGTTGTTTGTTTTCTGTAGGTCGGTACGATTCCGGTGATACCAAAATATGTAGTGTTTTCATTGTGTTTTTAAAAAAATCTAAACATTCTCTACTTCTTAAATTTCCTCTGCAGCGCCATTTTCGGCAACCAATAACTTTTGTTCTTCCATCCATGGACCTGAGTGTTTTGTGGGCTGAAATATAATTTTTATTTGTACCATTTTAGAATACAGGTGACTTCTTGATCACTTTATATTCAAAATTTTTAGAGTGTAAAAAAAATTTTAAAATCCCTCCCCCTTCAAATCCAGCGCTGGCCTCCTACCTGATGGTCTTTGTTTTCTTCATTCTTCTTGTTGCAGCCGTTGATTGGCAGCAGTGGTCACATCCTCCTTCTTGACCTCAACAGTCGGAAACAAGCACTCCGTATTATGTTTGCTGTTTGTGTGCTTTTTGGTTCTTGCATCGAAAAAGGGATTTTTGATTTGCGGCAAAATTAAAGCTTGAACAGGCCCCTCAAACTGGGCCTAAAATGTTGGGAAAAATCCCAATATTTATGCTTTTTTAAAATCTAAACGTTGGAATGATGGGAGTTGTAGTTTCTCAACAGCTGGAGGGCCTCAGTTTGAGGTTGCCTGTCTTAGAAGTAGGACTGGAGTGGAACAAAGCTATGGTACACATCTGAGTTTGGTTTTCTGTTCAAAACAATGAAGGATCTAAAGCCAAAAATGGACATTAACTAATAGAAACAGAAGTGTAGTCTTCTATTTTTTAATCGATCTGTTGTTTAGATCTGTCAAATAACCAGATATTTAGGTTTCTGTTGGCACCAGTTTATTTTTTTATGTCTGAAATCTGTCTCTGCATGCACAGAAAAAATAGCAGATCCACTTAAAAGATTTAAAAAATGGCTGCAAATGGATACTCTTACATTTTCCATTGCCTTCAGTGTTAAAAAAGGAAGGGTCCTTTCTTTCAGATTCCCTGTTTTTTTTTTCACGGAACCAATAACCCGTGTTGTTATTGTTTGCTGTAAAAAAAAAAAGAGTTAAAGGAACCTAATGGGAACCTAATGGGAAATTAATGGGTGATTGTTCTTTTACATTTTTTTTTCAAGAACAGAATAGGCCTGTGAACCAGGCCTAAAAAGGTTCACTAGCACTCAAACCCAACCAGGTCACCTCCAAGATGTCCTCCCCACCCATAGTATAAAAAAAATGGAAAAATTTAAAACACCCTATTTAACTGAAACCCCCTGTATATTAGGGGTTTTACCATGTGGTAAAATGCCCTGCACAGGTTGTTTTCAACTGGCTGCGAGCAGACTGTGTGTGAGAATAAGGAGAGCGGCACTTGCTGCTGTCCTCTCCATTTTATTATGGTCATTTTGAAAGTTAGACTACATGCGTGGAGCGGGGGAGGCACCGTTTGCCTTACTTGCCTAGGGTAGCAAAATGCCTTGTCCCGGCCCTGCCTTTGAGCACTGAACAAACTTGACCATTATAATCCCCAATATAAAATGTGGTTAACATAGATTATAATAAAATGAAGTTGGTAAATAAATGTATGTCATATACTAGTGGCAAGTGCCAAGAATATGTAGTTGTCAATAACAACAAAAAATAATGCTGCTAATTAATATGACAAACCTGTATGTAACCATAAAGAAAAAGACATTAAAACAATTACAAAAAGGACTTCTAATAAAAAACAATAAATGATGATAAACACATAAATCAGTGATGTGACCACAAGACTCACATAGACCACTGTCTACAGAGATCCGAATCCATATATCTTATATAACAATATATAATTAACAGTATCCATAACAGATGCTCAATTGTATCTAAACAAACACATTAAATAATAGTGAAAACGATTCATATCACAATAAAAGATTACAAAGTCACATAAAAAACGGTAACAACATGTAATGATGATAGACAGTTGTCTTGGAAGCGGCATGATGGTGATGATGATGTTAATGTTGATGATGATGATAAACAGTTGCCAAAGACCACATCGAACGAAGAAAACAGCAACATGTAATGATAAGAAACAATTGTCTTATAAGTGGCATATTAATGAAAAATTGCCAAAGACCACAAAAACAAAAAATAACTGATGTCAGCAAACTGTAAACTCTTGGTAAGGACTGATTTTGGAAAACTCCAGAAAAGTTTATAATTGATATAAATCTGTCTACGGAAAATCCAAAACTTCTTTATATAAGGTTGAAATTAAAAATTTTTCCCTTGTGGATATTAAAACACTTGTAAATATACCCATTAAAAAGGGGGGAAAACATTTTGAATAACAATAAGCAATTACAGAAAGCTACATCAAAAACCAATTAAAAAATAACAACCCATGGTGATGATATGATAGTTTGTTTAAAAGCGCAAAATAATGAAAAAAATGAAAAAAAACCCATCGAACGAGGAAAGCAGCATAAAAAGCAATTGTTATACAAAAGTTTACCTAAAGGTAAATCACATGTTGGTGGTGACTATATGAGCGACATGTATAATCTAGGCACAACGAGGCCTGTTCTAAATAGCTTTAAAGCAGTGTAAAATGCGACAGAATGTATGGACCTGTTCTAATGTGGGTCATAGATTTGGCGCTTTCTAGTTCCACTACGACAACAGTTTTGCTGTCGTCCCGTCATAAATGTGCAGAATCCTACGATTGTGGTGTGATATGCCCCCACGTCTTAGGCGCATTACAAAGTGCCGCGGGTGCACAAAACGGCCTACTTTTGGAGGGGGGTTTTTTTTGTCATAAATTTAGAGAAAAGGGCTGCAACAGTTTTTGGACTGAAAGGACACCAGAATACTGGCCCAGTCACGTACATACATGTTGCCCTTGATGTCTACCTGTCTACAGAGATCCAAAAAATACATTTTATATGACAGCATGTAATTAACAATATCTTAGCAGATGTGCGACTGTATATGAGAAATATACCTTAAATAATGGTAGAAACATTTAGTATGGCAATAAACAATTTCAAAAAGCAGTTTTAAAGGGGTTGCATCATTTCATTAAATGGGTTTTAAATAAGGGGAAGTGAAACAAGCAACTTTGCAAATTTGGGTGTATTTTCAAAGCGTCTTTTTTTACAGTGTCCCCCTTTTCTTTTGTTTTTTGAAAAAAACCCGTTCCAAAAGTGCCGGTCGGGTCCCCCCTTTTCATTTCATTGGCTGCCGGCCTTTCTAAAATTTTTATTCTATCTGGCCCCCGGGGTTTTGGGAGCCTGCATTCCGCCTCCTCACTAGATTAAGGGGGCCACAACAATTTCACTCTATACAGCCCCCCTTCCTCTTGACACTGCAGCTGCTTCACAATCGAAAAAACAGAAAATTTTGCCTCGGTTCCTAATACCTGGGTTAAAAGGGGCGGCAACAAATTTTCCCCTATAAGCTACAGCTCCCCATGCCGAAGTGCTTCAAAAATCAGAAAACACCAGAATTGTGCCTCAGTGTCTTGTGTAAACATAGAAGGGAGACGGATCTGTGCTGCTCTGGATGAGTTCATAGAACTGTAACAGGTGGCGCCGCGTCTCGGTCCGTGGATCGCGGGCGCACCCATGTACCTCTGCGGGGGGCCGGGGGAGGGGGCGGCGCCCGTCCCTGCTATGGCCGCGGGTGACCCTCCCCTCCCTTACCTGACCATGCTCCTGTCCTCTCTTTCCCCTTTGGGGCCAAATTTCCGTGCGCGCCCCCCTCGCGCGGCTCGTTCATGTAAATTTAAGGGGCCAGCATGCCAGTTATTGGGTAATTGCTGGGCGCTGACCCTTTATAGTTAGGACCCCCTCATTCCCGCCCCCTGCCCCAGAGAAAGCAGCGTTCCTGAGTTTTTTTTGTTTGCCGTTGTTCGACCTCGCCCACGTTTCGACTCTTGAACCTTTGCCCCCTGCCCCGACCTTCCGCATGCCCCCGATACCCCTACGTTCACTATTCTGTCACGTGACCCTTGGCTGCCCCCGCAAGAAAGTAGGGAGGGGTTAGCGACCTGGTAGATTCCGTGAGCAAGTCCATCCCGTTTTGGGGCCCGGTTTGGGTGAAAACCGGGCCCCTACAGATTCGTTTCCCTGGCGTGGCTTACACCATCGTTTGCGGTGGTCCAGGGATCCACTTCAGACGTTCAAGAAGATGGATTCAACTGTAAAAAACTTCCAGTGTGAGGGGAAAGAAGAATCAGTCTCGGGTTTATAAAAAGACTGAATGCAGGCTGTGATATGTAAAAGCTTTACATAATAAGACTGCATAGGGAGAGGACGTGACTGGGGGACTCAGACAGAAGGTGGGGGGAACCATGAATCGGGAGCGAGCATAAAAAGGTAAAGGAGGGATATATCATCCCCCTTCAGTTAAAAAAACACCCAGGGGAGGGGGAAGAAATGCCTGGTTTCAGGAAAACTGGGAGAATCAAGCTTCAGAAAAGCAAACGATAAAGCGATAACCCCTTTTTAAAAAAGCAAACAGAGACTAATAATAAACAAATATCTTAAGAGCGGTATAATAGTAGACAGTTGCCATTTCACAAAGAAACGACATATAAAGTAATTATATAAAAATTCAACTAATGATAAATCACATGTTGGCAGCAACTGCCAAACAGGTATATGAGTTATGTTATTATAAGTCCACAAGTGGCTATCATGCACAAAAAAAAAAAAACAGAATAAATAATATTAGACACATGAACCAGTGATATAGTCATACATGGCGTAGGGACCAATAAAAAAACATGGCTATTGTAAGACAGCAGCTGGGAAGGTCTGTGATGGTCTGTATATCCCAGACAGGTTTCTGCATGCACCATGGTAAATAGGTGAGAAGCGACTTCAAGGGAAAGAAAGTTGCATGGTCCCGCCACTGGTAGGTGGCAATTATGTGTCACCAAGGTACTGGCCTTGGTGAGGTAGGAGACGTTGGTTTAATTGTGTCAGCTGCAATATGTAGTTGCCATATGTTGAACAGCTAGTATAGCTCTTTGAAAACAACTTAATCCGGAACAGCTCTTACCAGGAGCAGTCAAAGTGCTGGGTGGGTGTTGTTCCCCATGTTTCAGGCCACAGTTTGGCTGGCCTATATAAGTCAGCTAGTCAGCTGAATAGGTGTGATTGTAACCTTGGACAAGAGATATTTGTCCAGAGAGGCTAGAGACTGGAGATGTCTAAGATCTCTCATAAAGTTGGACTTTGCTGCGATCCTAGAGCGACTGCTGCTCACAAATGGTGTAGGATGCAGACATCCATTTAAAGAAACAGTGCTCTTAAGAGACATCAGGAAAATACAGAGGCCTAACTAACCAGCGAGCATGTAGGAACTTAACAAGCAGCTTGTGCAGTCGTACCTCCACCTCCAACAAACATTTACGGCACAAAAGGAGGCGAATGCTCTGCAGAGACAAAGTGAGACAAATCTTTTGCTTGTGCAGATTCACCAAATGACTGCTAAAGAGCAGCAATACCTGAACCAAACCCTACAACAGCAGCTGAAAACCTTGGCAGAGAGACAAGTGATGTCTCAGGGGGTGCATTTGGCAGCCCAACAGATTGTGCAGGGCGCACTGAGGAAGATGACTGCCGAGGAAGACATTGAAGCCTACCTGGGCACCTTTAAGAATATTGCCAAGAGAGAGCAGCTACCTCAGTTGTGCTGCATACTAAAGGGCATACTTCGACCTGTGAGTCAAGGATGCCAAGGTTTATACAAAGCTAAAGGAAGAGATCCTGGCATAGTTTGGCATTATGCTTCCGCAAGGTGACTTTTCTCTGGGAGTATGACCCAGAGAAACCTGCATGGTCACAGATGTATGACCTCTACCACCTTACAAGCAAGTGGCTGCAGGCTAAGGAGCTCATGTCAGTCCAAATTGTGGAATGGGTTGTGTGTGACTATTTTGTCCGTGCCCTACTGATGATGATATAGTGCTGTCTGGCGTACACCGATCCAAATAGTGTGGACAAGTTGGTGTCCATTCTGGAGAGATTCACTGCAACTGAGGACTTCCTCCAGGACTTACATGCCCCTGGGAACTCACGGAGACTGTTCCTATTTTTAAGGGTGTGAGACCATATTCTAAGGAGGGTGGCACACACTCAGAGAGCCCAAGTCCCAGAAAGGTGCAGGTAATTCCTGAGCAGAAGCTCGCACACCCCTTTCATAGGGGGACAATTAGATGATAAAAAACTACACATTGAATTGATACCTATTCACACCATTATGCAGAAAAGCCACAGTATAATACATGGGGAGAATGCACAAATGCAAAAATACCGATAACACAACCACTCACACGCCTTCTATGTATGAGGGGGTTGGTTGCTGGTATGAGGGGGATGGTGCACCACATGTATCAGCATAAATGGCACCCCTTGTATCGCCTAGTCTATAAGCAATTATAATACCAGCAACATACTTTGAAGGCGTATGAGTGGTTGTTTTATTGGTATTGTTGCATTTGTGCAATCTCCCCATGTATTATACAGTGGCTTTTCTGCATATTGGTGTGAATAGGTATCAATTCAATGTACAGTTTTTGTCATCTAATTGTCACTGCACCTGTTTTATCTTTCCCAAGTAGCACAGGGGCTTGTGTTGCCTCCTACTGGGTTCAGTCTTTAGTCCAGTCATTGAGCTGTAAGTATGGCCTTGATCTGTTTTTGAGTAAATGTCCCATTTTTCTGAGACAAGTCCCAGAAAGGACTTAATCAATAGGCCCTCTGGCCAGATAGCTGGACATATGGCTACAAATTGTACGGTGCCAGCCAAGACAATTGAGTGTGCCTTGGGGAGACGCAAATATTTTGCCAGGCCTGCTTATGATGCTTAACTAAACAATATGAGCATATGACACGTAAGTCCAGTCTGGATAGGAGGCCGTTCCGTGATGGAGTTAATGGACTCTGGGAGTCTTGTGACCTTATTCCGTGCCAATCTGGTGGACCCTGACAAACTCCAGACCTGTTGCCTGGGGGTGGTTTATATACATGGAGATATTAAGGACTATCCCATGGTAGTAGTCACAGTGGAGACTCCATGTGGGTCCATGAGTCATGAAGTCGGCATTGTAAAGTACTTAATGCACCCTATGATAGTAGGCCATGTTTTTCCATTGTTTTGGAATATGAGAATATGAGAATAAGCAGACCCAGGTGTGTAACCAACATGTATCTAAGGTGTGTGAATCTGTAAGTGCTGTAAAAGTGGTACCAGAGGGTGCAGATAGTTTTCCATTAGTGGTCCTGACTGAGGAATCAGAGGAAAATCCTCCTGAAATTGTGTTTTCCACCTTGCAGTTTGCCAGAGGTAACTTTGGTACAAAACAGTTAAGGGATCCAAGTCTAGAAAAACCCCGGGAAAAAAGAGTTTTTAAACCTTAAAGGGGGGTTTGGCAAGAACCTCACAAATTTGGGGGTACCAATTTTTCAGTACATGATGATCTCCTTTCCCAGGGTAAAAGAAAAACCCAAACTGAGGTTGTAAAAATTGTGGCCACGCTATGTAGCATGGGACTGGAGCTTGGTCATTTCTGTGTGGTGGGGAAAATTGAGTAGACAAAACCAAAGAGTGCATTGAGCTGAATTTTTTGTCAATCATGCCCAGAATATCAGGTTAATACCCTCTGTCACACTTCGAAACCCAAAAAAACTAAAGGCCATTTGAGGTATTGTAGACCTGTAGGGCCACTCCTAATCTGCCACAGAACTCAACATTTTGGTTGTCAGTCTATGCCCCCTCTTTATCTGGAATCCATCTCACTCAGAAACACCTTGTCTAAAGTGATTGAAAGAACTTTTTTCCCAATGTTCACCGGAAGGGGGCCCAAAAGAAATCCTCATTTCCCGGGTCCCCCCTTTATGTCTAAAATTACTAAACAGCTGTGTCGCCTCTTAAATATCACACAACTGTGAACCCATGCCCCCACCCCGATTGAGGCCTTGAAAAAAAGGGTTTTTAAAAGGCCCTAAGTGGATCAAAAAAAGGTGTAAAAAAGGAGGGAAAAACGGGGGACCATCTTTTGGCATACTAAATGTTCTCTTTAAGAGAGGTTCTGCAGGCTTCCACAGGGTTTTCCCCATTTTAGCTGTTATAAAGTAGACAGCCCCGGGGGCTATTGGATATAGAACTGGAATCAGGAGCGAACACCTCTCTGCAGTGTTATTGAGCATGTAGCTAAAATGCAAGATAGGATTTCTGCAGTAATGCCTATTATGAGAGAGAATATGCAACAGGTGCAGGAAGCACAAGCCACATATATTTAGGTTGCAAGTCAGGTTTTTTTTCAGCCTAGTGACCGCGGTTTGGTGTTGTTTTAGTCCGACGTGGAAAATTTTGGGCAAAGTGGCAAGGTCGCTATGAGGTCTGGGAAAAAGTCAGTAAGGTGAATTATAAAGTATATCATCCAGGAAAAAGGAAGCCCTCCAGGAAAACATAATTAATTTATATGAGTATATAAAAGTCCCCTGCAAAAAGTATGGGGAAAAGCTATTTAATGTAAAGCCACCTCAAAAGGGGACATTCCCTTCATCTGGAGAAAAAAGGATTCAATCACCAGAGGAGAAAAGTCTTCTTCACGTGAGAGGGAACTGTGGAATTCCCCCTGAGGGGCTGGTCACAGGGGAACAGTTTGCAAATTTCAAGAAAGGGTTTGAAAAAAACAAAGAAAAACAAATTTTTTTTTAATCTCACCTGGAGAGCTGTAAACTGTGGAAAGCGCTGAGGAAAGGTCACAGCAAAAAACATTTGCGAATTTCAAGAAAGGCTTAGATATAAACAAAGAAAAACAAATTTTACTCTAAATCTCAAATATCAAAAATAAAAACCTCTATACAAAAAATATTCCCTTAAAACATTTAATAATATAGAAAAAATATGATAGACTTACCAAAATATACAAAAAATGCATCGATCCTGGGTCCACAGGAATCAAGAATTCACTTCAAGTAGAGGACGCACTTTATCCATATTCAGACTAGAAAGAAAAGGATTGCATAAGATACCTCTATACTATCCCTCAAATGAGTGCCCTAGTACAACCCTTAGCAGGAAAGTCGTCTCAAAAAGGGTGGTTCCGCATTGCTTAACCTAATGCACCCTACAAATGCCCTATTTAACCCCTTAACCCCCTTTGGGGAAAATAACGTTGCTCTTCGTTTTTTTCCCTAAGCTATCTGGGCTCCATGATTTTGCCACAGGCGCAATTTACTGTTGTAAAGAAAAATGACAAAACCCATCACAAAACCCCCAAAGAATGGGGTCAGCACTTACTGCTATTTTTTTTTCCCCTTTCTTCTTTGGTATCCATAAAAAAAAAACATATTTACATTTTTGTACCCAAACTTTTTTTTTTTTAAACTGCATTTCTCCTTCATTATGAAGGGCCATATGTAGATTCAGATTTCAATGTAGATTGGCTCACATGCAGCTATGTCTGGGTGCTGCAAATGTAATTCTTATGATTAAAGGCTTTATTAAGGAAAACACAACTGTACATGAAACAAAAGGGGAAGGCTTGGAATGAATGCAAAGTGGGAAATTGGATCCTTGGGACCAGGGGGAAATCCACAAAACCCCGGTCGGGGACATAAGGCCAAAGGCCCCGAACTGGAACACTGTCCCGGGAAAACGGAAAAGTCCAAAAGGGCGGGCCCCCAGGGGTCAACACCGGGAAACTGAAAGGGATGGGGGACTTGGGGCCACCCCCAGGACGGGGGGCACAGCAAACCAGGTGGGACAGCAGAGGCCGGGAACACGCCAGGAGAAATCACAGGAACTCATTTGGCCCCCCCGGAGAAACGCACAGGAATCGTCAGCACCCCCAGGAGGGGAAAAAACGGGAACATGGCGCTCCCCGGAGGGAAAAGAATGGGAAAAGGGCACGACGAGGAAATCCATAAAACACAGACAGACCGGGCCCCTATGTTGAGGGCCCAGATGTTGGAGGAGGTGCCTTTTAAAGGAGCAGAGATAGGGTACCTGTACTGAAACCCGCCCTGTTGGGGGAAGGGTTAAAAATGTTCAGTGCTGAACAGCAGAAACAAATTTCCCAACCCCCAGGATTGAGCAACAGTTGCATGTGGGGAAAGCAGAAGGGAAATTTTCAGATCGTAACAGTACCTCCCACCCTTTTGGGCCCCCCTCTCTCAGAGAAAACTTGGACAGGAGTGGTTTTTCCCCTAGGGCACGGGGGCTTCACCCAGGACCAGGCCCAAGAGCCACATCTGGAGAGGGTTCTTTTGAAAAAAGAGAAGTCAGACTGGCAACTTAGTACCCAAGAGGAAAAAAAATAGGGACAACTAGTACAAGGGTGC
The DNA here is from genome assembly GCA_025379985.1 of Phyllomedusa bahiana. Classification (NCBI taxonomy): domain Eukaryota; kingdom Metazoa; phylum Chordata; class Amphibia; order Anura; family Hylidae; genus Phyllomedusa; species Phyllomedusa bahiana. Next base: position 3,048 of record JAODAL010073450.1, on the reverse strand, counting down.
TTTGGCTTTAGGAAAAAGGCTTAGAGAGCTTGAGGGGGAATATCGAGTTTCGAGCTGCGGTTTTATAAGAAATTAAATAGTTACAGCCAGTTCATTACAGCGCAGATGGTACTAAAGTCCTCAGGATCCAAAGGGTTGTAAACCACACCCGAACACACTAAGACACGGGGGATCTTCATACAAAGACCCGTAGAAATAGATGTTTGGAGGAAACTTAATAGCATAGGAGCTTCAAGGCAGGGTTCCAACACATCGTTAGGACTGGACTCGACCATCTCACTTTGCTTGCTGCCCACATTTTGGACTACAGGAGAGGCGAGGCTTAGAACCAGAACCAAAGGGATCCCGAACAGTAGGCGGTACAAAGAAACCCTCATACACAGGATTGTGGGGACCCAACACACCTGGATGAGGAGTAGACACCAGAATCAGGGATGCATCATCTTCTAGGAGAGACGAGCTGACCTGCTGTGGCTTCTCCAAGACTATAGCACAATTTCTGTTTAAGGCGTAGATTGGATTGGACACTGAAGACAGCCACCAGGGGAGGGCTTACGGCGAGAGCACCCCTTGACAGGTACGCACTTCCCAATACGTGCATACTCTGGGCGGACTTGTGATCCCTTAAGCACAGTTACAAAGCAGGAGAACAATAAGTTGGTCCAGGTAATTGGTAGAAAGGTTCAGGCGCAAACAGAGCTGGTACTTGACATGTTGAATCACATAAATCAGGAGTCGATATGGCAGCGGGACTAGACAGATCATAGGACATTGTGACTATTGCTGGTACAGAGGCAGGTTTAGGCATAATCTGGGCTGATGCTTGACACAAAGAATCACACAAGGTAGGAGAAGGTCCAGAAATATCTGGGGTAGCCTCAGGGATTCCAGGAGAAGATTCTTGAGAAATAGAGGATACTGAGCCCAACACTGTATCAGAAGCTGTATTTGGCTGCTTGGAAACAGAAGCTTGAGCTGGACAAAAGGGCAAGGGTACGGATATAGAAGGTGCAGATTTGAAAACAGTACGAGTGCTGAATTTTGTGTCATCAGATTCCAAGGCAGAGATAGGAGACTCAGGGGGGACCAAGCCAGAAAAATATGGTATAAATTCCAAGATTTCTTCTGGCAGCATGGAATTTGAAACTTCCACTGACAAAACAAGGCTTGAAGATTTTGAAAACCCGACCAGGTTTGGTAGTCTTACGTGCAGGACAGGAAACATGGGTAGCAGGAATGGAAGCCTCACTTATCTTGGAGTTACTGGAAGCATTGCCTACAGAAAAATAGGGGTCTCTTGGGAAACAGCAGGTGCAAGGGATACATTAGACTTGACAGCTGTACAAGGAGAGGCAGAGAAGACATCTGGAGCATAATCCAGAGATACTCTAACCGATGGTGAAGATACACATACCAAATGAGACTTGGACTTATGAATCCTACAACTAGGCATGGAAGTTGACTTGGCATAACTACCACGAGGACTAGACATGGAATTAGAACGGCAATCCAGATGAGCAGGTTCGCATGGTAGTTCTGTGGAGAGACCTGTGGTAATCAAGGAAGCATGTTCGAAGGAAAATTCTTTCCGTGGGAACCGATTAAGTAGAAGAAGGCCCCTTTGTCCTTGTTCAAAGTATTCCACAAGCCAATGGATATCAGCAGGGTTATAGTGGATGGACCTTATGTTCCATGAATCCATGGCCTGAGTATACTTTGACATTTCAAGGCTTTATTAAGGAAAACACAACTGTACATGAAACAAAAGGGGAAGCCTTGGAACGAATGCAAAGTGGGAAAGTGGATCCTTGGGACCAGGGAGGCGGAACTCCATCTACCATGGTCAGGGACATAAGGCCTAGGCCAAGATACTGGAACACTGTTTGCAAGATGTGAACAGTCCAAAAGGGCAGGGCCTAGGGTCACACACCAGGAAGCTGCAGATGAGAACAGGAGGACTTGGACCACTACAGGACAGGGGAGCACAGCACAACCAGGAAGGACATCGCAGGCACACAACACCGCCAGGAGGAACAGCACAGGAACTTGTTGGTACTGCCAGTCGGGACAAAACTGTAACCCAGTACTGCCAGGAGGAACTGCAGGGGAACACACGACTGCCAGGAGGGACAACACTGGAACTCGGCACCGCCAGATGGAACAACACTGGAACATGGCGCTCCCAGGAGGAACAGCATGGGAACAGGGCACAGACAGCAGGAACTCCATAAGGACACAGCACAGTTCGGAGTCTGGAGGTTTGAGGTAGTGAAGCAAGCCTTAGCCCAACAACAACAATACTCAGGCCCAGACTGTTGGTAGGAGGTGCCTTTTAAAGGAGTCAGAAGAGAGGATACACTGCACCTGGACCAGCCCTGTTGGAGAAGTTAATTGTTGCAGGGCTGAACAGCAGAAGCAAATTCTAACCTCCAGGATCGAACACACAGTTACATGCAGGCAGGAGGCAGAAGAATTTGCAGATCGTGACAGTAATATGGTTTAATTGCTATTTTATATGGAGTCCTGTTTCTCGCTATGGCCTCAAGATCCAGGTGGGTAGTTTTAAGCCATATGACTGATATTCCAGGGATTGATGAGTACTCATAATACATTTTATTTGAAAATGAATTTCTGTCCCTTTATCTAATATGTGAAATTTCCTGCTTCCAATGTATATTTGTATTTTTAGCCAGACTACACTAGCAGATGTTTAGTTGCTACCTAGTATCATGTTGAAAAAGCAGCCAAACGTATAACATACAAGGAAATGCTACTTATTCTTCTCCACAAATAGGAAAAAGAATGCTATAGCTGATTAACAATTTTCAGATTTAAGAGAGGAGCCTTAAAGGGGTTTTGCCAGGACGTGCCTTATCTGCTAAGAAGCAAAAGTAAACAAGCCACTGCTGAGCGGAGAGAGAGAGCCGGTCCGAGCACAGAGCCATGCATAAGGGATCGTGTGCAATGGTCACTGAAATAATTTACACTACAACTAGTGGATTCTGTATACAAAGACAACACCTTTCTCCACGCAGCTTAAAGCTCCTT